>JBBMJY010000005.1:20295104-20319808 GCA_037833715.1 Toxotes lorentzi
AGCGTCCAGGCTGTGTGTCTCTTTGTCTTTCTTTCTCTCTGTCTCTCTCTCTGTCCCTCTATTTTCTCCTCCCTGTCGTCTCTTTTCACTCAGGCTGCTGGACCATAGTCCATCCTGAGACCAGATCAGATTTATCTTTGTCCCTGTTTATGAAACTGTGTATAAAGTAGGTCAAACTAACTCCACCTGCAGCAGCTACGACAATAACATGCTGCTGACACACTGATTCTGTTGTATTAATCATCTAATTATGTCAGATGTAATATAATAAAAGGGACCAAAGCAGTAGTTTTACTGTAATACTTTGCACATATAATACATTTTTACTTGTGATGGAATATTTTTACTTTGTTGTATTGGTACTTTTACTTAAGTAAAGTTCTATTCTGTACACAAAACATCTATTTCCTGTCCTCTTCCTGGAAGAGGGACCCCTCCTCTGTTGCTCTTCCTGTTAAAGGATTCTTTCTGGAAGCAATTTTTTTTGCTTGTTTGATTCGAGGGTCTGAGATCAGCCGGTGTCGTATCCTTGACAAATTGTCAAGCCTCTTGAAGCTGATTTGTTATTTGTTATATTGGGCTATAAAAATAACATTTGACTTGACTGAACTCACTCTCAAGCAAACCACAGTGAGCAATCCAAGGTTTCCAGAGTTCGTAGGTCCATCAAGTCAGAGACCTCTTTCTGCTCACCTTCTCTTAGAACAGCAAAATAGTTTGTTGGTCATGAAGTCATGAACAGTTGAATAAGACTTGTACATGTACACTGTAGATGCCACTCAAATACGTGATGCTAATCCCACTGTGTCCTTTTGTGAGATCAAAGAGACCATTAAGCACAAGGAGCCAACACATCAAAATGTTCCAGCTCTTAAATTATTAGAAGGAGTTTGAAACATTTGCTTTGCATGTCTCTTATATAACAGTCCGATCAGCAAGTCTGCCTTTCCCAGTGATGGGTTTGGAGGGTTTGGCCCCCCCTTCCTTTGATCCATGGGGCCTTTTCAAGCAGTGAAAAAGAAAGTGAAGACAGGCAAAGGAAGGAGAGGCACACAGCCATCTCATTTTCTCTCAAAGAAGAATACATAGGTGGCTAACACCATGATAAAGAGAATATTAGAGGGTAAATGGAAAAGATTGTGTGTCAGCGGCAAGACCTGTGTGTTGTCACTGTTGTTACATAGCAGTCTGGTGTTGTAGGTGCTAAAAATACTACTGGTCTGCCTAATGTCAGAGTGAGACCATGTCAAAGTGTTGTCCTTTATTTTAACTGCTGCTTCTTTTCGCTCGCTCCTGAGGAGTAAGTACAGATAAAAAATAAAAAACTAATGATAAAATAATAACTACTAATAGTAATAAGCAATAATATTAAGGTTACAAAGTGGTAGCATTCCCTGGGAGGTGTATTGCACTGAATATATAGTAAACAGCAAGTAGTGGCAGCATTTAAGGATAGTGCACAGAGCCAATGTCCAAATGATGTGCATCATCACTGCTGACTGCAGGCTGATGTGGCACTGAAACCCGGTGGACGCTGCCTTAAAAAGGCACAGTCAAACACAATCGGGCACACAGGGATGATTGTCCAGGCTGGGGTGAACCTCGTGTGTGGACGACAATATTCTGTGAGCACTCGTGTATCACATCACGCGCTCAGCTGTGCCCTAACGCTCGTCTGTGAGTATCAAGACGCTATTAAGATCACAGCGAGGGAAGTTGTGCAGAAATGCAACGTTGCTACCACTACTGAAAAGAGGGATTATACTTCTGCTGATGTGGTGGCGAAAATAATCAAATGCGGTAATAAATGAGTATTAAAGTAACTTGGCACGAAGTCATCCTCGACTTGAGGTTGAATATCTTTTTTTCCTCCATTCACAGATGTAAGTGAAGGGGTTTGACTTGATATTTCCTCCTGTTCAGCAGTTTTTATTGATGTATTTTTAGCTCTTTGCTCAGCGTTAAGAAGCCAGAGGAAATGGAAGCTATTAAAGATGCTGTGGGACCAAATCTGTTATTGTAAGAGGAGCATCTGTGAGTTATAACTCTGCAAGTGATTCACAGTACAATCAACTTAAAGTCTGTGTTCTGATTCAAGCCTCTTCCGTCTGGATTCAGGGGAGATTCTGACCTCGCGTGATGGCATCAGCACAATGTGTGGTTACTGCCGGACCCGGTTCCAGGATAAAAGTAGGTGCTGGACTGGATTCACAACCGACTGCTGCACTAAATATGCCACTTAAAGGAAGTGTTCAGCATTTAGGAAGGCAGTCTCTTTAATAAGGTTAGCACTGGTGGCAATACGGATCCAACAGATCAAACATGCAGCAGCATTTTTTTAATCTGCTCGTAGCTCTAGAGGAAAGGACAGTCAGTAGGATTCATCTTCTCTCAGTCTAACCATCATTACTACCACTACAGCAAGGATTTAAAATACAGAGCAGAATAAAACTTACTACAGTAAGTGCTGAGCTCGCACAACATCAAGTCTTGTTGATGAGTGATTCATCAGAAAGGTGAACTAACCTGCTCCACACTCTGAGAGTCACAATGGAAATGTGACAGGACATGGACCAGGTCAGGTCTGATCATATTTACTTTACTGATCACTAACAGGAGGAGGCTACTGGACAAAGCAGAACAGTCCAACTCACATGTGAAATTACCTCACTGTTTCCTACTTTTCCCTTTTCTTCCCCGAGATCATGGTTCATCATGTGGGACCACTGATGTTCTGGGACTGTAAAGCCCACTAAGGTATTTAAAATAAATAAATAAACCTGTTTAGTTTACAACCATCTTTACACTTAAAATGTGACACAATCCAAAATCCCCCAACTTTACTGAAGTGCAACATTAAATTGTGAGAGTAGCCCTTTAAACAACCCAGAACATTGGGGTCCACACAACCTGAACGTTTAAGAATCTCAGCGAGACTTTGTATAAGGTTCTTTGTGGCGTTTCTGCTGTGTTCTGTTTTGTTTTTTGTGGTGTTTGGTAGGTGGGTGATGTAAGCATCTGTGGGACAGACAACAATGGAAGTGGTTTTTTGTACATTACTGAGGCCAGGACACATTGACCTCTGGCACCAAAATGGATGGTGGGTCAGTGTCCTGCTCCAAAACAATATTTCATGGACAGTTAATTAACATTTAAAGAGATGTGTAAAAAATAATAAGTTTCATGTCGGTTGTTTTGGATTGGTTGTTTATACTGAATTCGGGGCACAGCTGGGGGGCAGGCACAAGCTGCTTGGTGGGCTGCTTGGTGGTCAGAGTTACACAAGCTCTGGAGTAGAGGCAAAATGTAGTCCCAGGAACTGGTCCATAGAAGGAGGGTGAGAGCAGCGGAAGGAATAGCAGAACCTATGAAGATGAATGCACGTTATTCTATTCTCTAAGACCCTGTGGTGGAAATAAGCTGTCTGAGCACAACAATGCAGACTTGGTTGGGTCTTTGTGGGATTAGATTTACGGCTGCTGAGAGAAGCCTCACAGGGCCTCTAGTTACAAAGTGATACTTTCATTGGCTGACAAGCCAATGAAACCAAGAAGCAGAGAGAGGAGCAAAAAGTAGATAACACATGATAATTATCCCCCTGCAAGCTGACAACAGTTTAATCCAGAGCGGAGGAGCGAGCCTGTGGGAATCACTGATAGTGTCATCGTGGGGCTGCAGCGACAGCTTTGCTGGGAGAGGGGTTTTTTTCAGCAGGACCACAATTAATGATGGAAACAAATGTGTAATGAGATGATTATGATGGTAAAGATTATTATTGGTGGTGAGATTTGTGTGTCAACAGCTACAGTTGCAATAGAGGTCAAATGACCTACACTGAATGAGCCAAAGGTCGGAATCACAACCACAAAATAAAGAAATCTCTCATGTTTCTTATGAGATTTTTCACAAATCTCAAGTTCTCTTCAGTGAACTTCCAGTGTGTTTTGGAATTGGTTTAACACTGAATGCTGAGGGGCGACATTTAGTGTTTTGGATGCATTTGATATCTGGTCATTACTAACACTGAGAGGGGCAGATTTCCATAATTCACATATTGACAGGGACCGCCCATTCCCCGGGGTGTTCTACATAATTCCTTGATCGTTGTAGTGTGAGTCCATGTGGACTCAATTACTTTGATACAACTGATACACTTATTTTATTTCATCTTTATTTAATCAGGTCGTCTCATTGAGATTCAGGTCTCTTTTCAAGAGAGACCTGAATAAAACAATAACAGTCACACAAGAGTCATAAAAGCATCCGATAATAGAGAAGGTTATGAAGGACTCTGGTTTGAAGGCAGTTTGATGTTCATCCCATTTAAAAGCTGCATAGAGCTTAAAACCAGTTCTGCCAAGGTTTGTGAGTACATGTCTAAGGTTCAGTAGTTGCTGGATTATACTCTGTAGTTATAAGATTTAAATGTTGAAAGCAATGAGAGATGATGTTTCTTCTTCTCTGGAGAGAAGTCCATCCAAACAGTCCTGACAGCTGCAGCCATCATAAATTTAAAGAATCTATGAAGCCACTAACTGTAAATCAACCAAGGATCAAGGTTATCAGAACCTGTAGTTCTACAGGTCGTAACCTTATGTGAGCTTTATCTGCACGTTTACCAGGGTAAACGAGAATTTGCAGTTAGACGAAGAGGCTGAGGCATTTGAGACTCATTTGGTGATTGTCTACAGTCGAGCTGTGTATAAAATGTTATAAAATAACGCGTTAAAATAAAAATAATAAATAAAATTTAAGACAAGGAGAGAAAATGTTTATTAAAAACTTCATTCCACAGACGTTCATGAAGTTCATCAAGAGATGCTGTAGTCTTCCAAAATTTACAGGCGCTGTTGTGACAAGAAGAGAGAGCCTTCATGGTCATACTGGTGTAGATCTATCATTGTTGTCTAAATGTCAGCCAGTCTTCAATGGTACCACTAGATCCAGCCCCGTACCAAGCTTCCATTGACTTCCTATGGACTCTGTGCTTCCTGCTTTATTTTGTCATCACTTACCTGTTGTATATTTGGTTGTTTTACTTCCTGTCTTTGTGTATCTTTTCCAGCCTGTGTGATCACCCGACCCCCCCTAATCAGTTTCACCGGTTGCCTATTACCTTTGCCTCCCTTGTGTATTTAAGTCTCTGTGTTCCCGTCTGTCTTCAATTCACTCCTGTTACTTTCTGCTTCTGTCTAGTTTCCTGTTTTGTTCCTGATTTTTTTCCCTGTGGTTTTGGTGCTGAGTTTTGGATTTCCTGAGTTTTGTTCCTGCCTGGACTCTAACTTTCTTCACCCATCAGCCTGTAAGCAGCTTTTTGTAATTAAAGTATCTTCACTGAATCTGCCTGCCAGCGAGTTTGCATTTCCCTGTGTTCCTGGCTTCTGCCGTAACACACTGGGGATAGTGGTGGACAGCTGCAAGGAGAACCAAGGATTATGTCTGTTTTTAATTCAGTGTGTTTTGTATGGAGCGTGTCTGTCTGTTTGAAGACTGTAAAAAGTGTCAGAAAAGCACAAATCCAATTGTTAGAGCTGTGAGAAAACCAGTCCAGGTTTCACTGTTCATTTCAGAAGAGCCATAAAGAGACCAGAGGATCAATATTTGCTGAAGGGGGGTGATACATGCTAATAATGGTCATGTAATTACCAACATAGAGATCTAGTAGTATATGTTTACATTTAATAGGCTCAGAGCAAAAGCTTTTACCAAAACTTGGTGTTTGCAGGACATACCGGAAAACAACATGCAATGCCATCACATCAGCTGAAATGTAAATATCAGTTTTTATTTTAATGGTCTGTAGTTGTACCTACAAGTACTCAAAGCTACCTCTGTGGTAGTTCCTGTCATGATAACACACACACACACACACACAGACTCACAAAGTGAAAACAGTAACCAGCCATGGCGTCGCAGCTGGTAATAACAGGAGTGGTATGTGAATTTACAAGATTGCTGGAGGGTCCTGACTCTACATGAACAATGGGAGGGGGTGAGCTAAGGGAGCCAATTAGTCTGATTCTAGGACACTGGGAGTGTCAATGGTGGTGGAACTTGTCAGAGTGGGTGGAGGTCGTGTGTTACATATTTAGACACAGGACTCAGGGATACAGGTGCAACAGACAGCCTTGTTTTTAATCCCCAGTTTAGTGCACAATGTACTTTCTAACAGCGCCCCATACTGGCCTCTTTTTTAAACTCTGCTACTTGTATAACCTAAACTCCAAGGGACCTTACACTATGTAGAAATTGCTGATGCTCTCCACCCTTACTGCCGAGATCAAAGCGTTTGCTCGTCTCATCCCTTCTTGAGCCTTATGTGACCAAATTGGTTCACTGCAACCAGACAGGGTTCATTAAGTCACGGCCTTTCATAGTATGCAACTCCTGCATTATCATACATGCTGTAAAAGATGTTGCATCTCCAAGCACTGTTTTTAGCCTTCATACAGAAAAAGCATAAAAGGCTTGAGTGGAATCTGTTGGAAGCACTGTGATAATTCAGATTTGGTTGAAAAGTCATTAAAACTCAACACTCAACAGCTCTATAAAAACCCTACAGCTCTGTGTTACTGCTGGTACTGCCACACCCCAATTTTACATCACCCACTCTTTTCTCCAAGCCTGCCCCTTAGCGTCTTCTTAATTTGCCCTGTCACTCGAACCACTTGCACAGATTCTTAGAGAACATCCATCTATTTTTCCATTTATTTTGAATCATACCAGTCACTCAATCTCCCTGCATGCTGACAACATTTTCTTTTATGTTGGTGTCGTCTTGAATCATGTTTGGGGGCATTTATGAAAATCTTATTTCTGACCTTAGCAGGTGGATTTCTGGGAGTCACTACAATCTACACCAACTTCAGCGTCTCTGGCTCCTTTCTTTGAACTTCACAAAGCCCATATGTGATTCATGGATTTTTTCTTTCTTGCTCAGAGCCTTTATTAGTCCCACAATGGGGAACTTACATAATTTCCCCATTGTGGGACTAATAAAGGTGTATCTTATCTTATCTTTTAATAACAGTCCATCTCTGAATATCCAGTGTTGTTTTATCTCACGTGGTAGCTGACTGTGTATCAGACCACCCATGCAGGACTGTGTCAGTGACTATCCTCAACTCAGAATATTCCCTGGTTGCTGCTTTGATATACTCCAGTTTTTTTCCTATGACACCAACATAGTGACATAATTGACCTCAAGTTCATCCTGAAGGAGTTCTTCTTCCTCTTTGTGTTCTTTCAAGTCTGCTCGGCTCAGCGCATCAGCTACAAGCTTCCCTCTGAATTGTTTATGTTTTACTTCAAGGCTATACTTTGGCAGAGCATTCTTTGCAGCCTGGCTTCTTAAATATCACCTCTAAGGGTTTGTGATGGACATAGCAACAATAGCAACAATAGAAACTAAACTGCTCCCACACTCATTTGGCTCACTAGGTTGTGTGGGTCGGTTATAATATTTGGTCGAAAGTTCCAATGAAAGTGAAACAGCAAGGTCTAGATTTTCCAGGGTAATCTGGACTGTTTAAATTCAGTTTTTAAATCTTTTGAGTGACACAAACAAAAGTTCATTCCCTGTTGTTTTGTGATGGGAAGGCCAAAACCTCACAGACACAGATCATTCTAAACCTTAGCACATAAAATCTGATCGGCTTCCAATACTTTAAAGATATGTCTGATTGTAATTTGGATGAACTGAGGTGGTGTAATAATGCTGTTTAATTTAGTGTAAATAAGAACACTTTGCACACACGCAGGTCTGGTTGCCTTCTCTTTTCCTCAAGTATTTCTTTTGTGGTGAGCTCCAGATTTGGCAACAGCAGTGACATATGCTTAATATTTTGATGATGATAATGTTGGAAGTGAAGAAAAATGATTTGCTTTTCATTTTGGCTAAGATGATGTTGATATCTGAGACAGACCCTGTGTGGGATGCAGAGACTACGTGCTGTCCCTGCAGAAACTGTAATGTCCTTCAGACGTTACACTTTGTAATAGGGAAAATGCAACTACAAAGAACAACGGTGATGATTTTGTCAGGGCCAACAGTTTCACCTGTCATAAATCAAATTTCGATCGAACTTATTCTCATCATGAAGACTGAACAGAACAAGGATCCTATTTGAGAGAAGACTAAAATTGATTTGAACATGATCAGCTCCCCCAGGCTGGATGTCAGCTGCATAATCAAGGACATTTCAACTTCATTACAGAAAGTAACTATTCAAGAGACTCTTCTCCAATAAGAAAAGACCCCACTGGCTGACTCTCATAGGAGTCGACCTATGGGGTCTAATGGACCCTGGGGTCTAATAACCATTAGACCCCAGCATTAGATTCAGCACTATTATGGGAAGTGTAAAACAGTATGGTTGGATGGAGCTAATTTCACACAGCTTAGTCAAATTATCTACCAACTCAATGTTCTGAAAAACCTCCATTTATTTATTTTTTGAGGCCATGAGTCATTTTGTTTACAGTCTACTGTGCAAATAGCAACTTTGTTAAATATCATCTTGTAATAAATTTTGGCATCACATTTTTGCATATGTTACCTTGGTGAGTTACTTGCATTATTTAACAATACATACTGTACAATACCTACACATAATGAAGCGGTGCTTTATGACAAAGCATGGTCATAAATTCTCCTTAGCGGCTGGCAGAGCTGTAAAACAGTAATGTCACACTCTCTTCCAGGAGTCATGCTTCTCTCTGCTGAAAGTCAGTGTACGGAGCTTCATAAATTACTCAAGTCCTACTCTGAGGCAGGAGAGTTTTAGTCCGGGGTTAACTTTCAGTGCAGTTCGAGGGGACTGATTCTGAGCTATCTTTATATTATCCATCCAAAATTGATAGAATTATATAAAGGTGGCTGAGGGAGAGACTGCATGGCACAGAAATCTAGCGGCTTCATCCAGTGTGAATAGCAGAAAGCCTGTCTCTTGTCTCCTCTTGCCCCCTCCCTTCATCTGCCTTGGCAGCTCTAGAGCAGATTCATGGCTGTAACCTTGAGATGACCGGTAAACAAGTCAGAGATTCTGGGGAGTTCCTCACAGCCTTTACACACTGAGCACACACACAAAACACAAACTAAAACCTATAAATGGACAGATATGCTCGGCTGTAAACATCAACTCCGCCTCAACATTTGCACACATAAACACAGATCAGCACATAATCTTCCCATTTATACAGCTTCAGCATGTTTATGAGAGCTCAGTCAGACAGCACCGAAGTCACAGTGGACTGGCCTGCAAGAGGCGCGCATATAGAAGCTGGAGTATGGATAAATGAATGAGGAAGGCTGACGCGACAAGCTGGCTCCATGTTCAAAGCCAAGTTACACACAGTGCAGGAATGTAGCCAATTAATACTCTTTCACTGAGCTGCTCTCAGCACAGACTTTTAAAGTGTCAGTTCACCCAAATTACAATGGAATCTGGCCATAAAGAGAGCTCTGGTTTTCCTTGTCCAAGGTTTAGAGATTTCTGCCTCCACCCCAGTACAAAAAAAGTGAATGGAATTCGGGTTGTGGTGTTCACAGCATTACAAAAGAATTAACACCAACCTGGAGTTCCCCTAAACTCTATGAATATTTTTAGCCTGTTGTAACTCGGCTGTTGTTTCTAGCAGCAGGCAGCTGTTTTTAGTGAAAAGGGTTTGATAAATCCAGCTGTCACACAGATAAAACTAGAGACAAGCTGGTGAACCTGTAACATGCTAAAGCCAGATTCTGGTTCTTGTCAGCAGCTGGTGGAGACCAAAGCAGAGCTAAAAGGAGGGTGAATATTGGACTTACATTCATCAGCTGGACTCAAACACAGATCCAATTAATGTCAGTCTGTTTTTAGTCTAATGAGCAGATTACCAAGATTATCAAGTTGTTATTTGGTGAAGCACCCCTTTAATATTCAAACCATCTCTGGCTGCCAAGTATGACTCCTGTGATTTTACTTTTTAAGTCCCAACCAGAACATAAAAACAAGCCCACAAATTGATGCTCACAAAAGTCCTTTTCCACCTTCTCCAATTGGGAACACAGCTTTTGGACAGTTCACACCCTATTAACTGGTCTGAAATTGGTCCCCAAAAGTGGCCTATGACAAACAAACACACACACACCACTGCCTGATCATCATGTAAAAGAAACTTTTACTGGGATAATCTCAAAGATCTCTGTCAATCACCTTCCTCCGAGAGAGGTTGTTCAAATACAGCACACCGTGTCATCTCACTCGGCAGAAACAAATTGCTCCTCAGCGAAGTTTTCACATTATTGATCTGGAAGATTAAATCCTTTACTACAGCAGCGATCCACAGGAAGAGAAAAGCAGTGTGGTTCCAGACAATGTGGAAACAAGGGTAGTGCTCATGCTGTTATCTATGTGACTGTGTAAGAGCTCAGTCGTCGGCTGGATGGGCTCCTGCTGTGTGGAAGAGAGTTCTACTGATAAGATCCCCCAGGAATCTGAACAAGTTATAATTAACAACATTTTGTTTTAAAGCCGGGAAGAGATCTGAGTAGTTTCAGAGACCTGCGATAAAACACCAGAGAGTTAAAGGGTGGGAGGGGCTGCTTATTCTGGAGATGCTTTTTTTTTTTTTTTTTTAACCCCATTTCAGTATTTTCGTGAGGTGATATCCTCAGTGTTGCTTAACATAGAAACATAGGACTTTTTCAGATATTGTAACAATCCTCTAGGCTTTATTATGGCCACCATTTTTAATTATTTCTGCTGTGTTTCTGAGAAAGTGTGGTTTCTCCATTGGTTTGGCAGACTGCGTGAAATACATCAGCCATGAGCCTCAGAGGTGTGAGCACGAGTGGTAGCTAATTCAACACTTACAAAACCCTACAAGTTATAAGTTGCTGAATTCAGTTCATTCATCGATTCGTCACTATGCAGATGATTCACTTTTGTTCAGATCATTCACTAAGCCTTGCAGTTCCATCACCATTTAAAGATTCTTCAGTGTATGCAACAGTAAGTGAACACATCATCATTCGTACAGTGTCAGCATTCAGCTCTGATTCTGATTCTTCATCTTCAGTTCAGAAGTATGTTCATTCTGTTTGTGGTCCAAGCTGTAATGTTCAGTTGGGTGCAAAACTAGCCTCTACAATAACCACACATACGATTAACAGCTCAGCAGCCACTTGTTTACAACAGACTTATCACATTGTGAGTTCTTCTGTGGCTTGTGCTATCTTTTAAGCTTTTAATAAGGAGGTACTGTGAATCACAGCTAAGCTGACAGCAGAGCTCTGTCACCAGTGAGGAGCTTAGGATATTAGACTCCATCAATATCAAGCCTTGGCCCATATGAAGGTAGGAGATGGGACGCCTTTAGATGAGTGTCCCTGGTTACAGTGACGAAGGAGGAGGTGGATTGTGCAATAGTAGACAGAAAGGCAGAATTGCAATGATATCCAGTGATTGATTAGCTAAAAGAACGCAGGCAGAAAGATCACTGGTCAGATGTGGTGATGTCAGGGGAGCTCCATGGGCCAATCAGACACTAGCTGAGCTTGGGCTTGGCATTTAAAAAAGTTCAGAATTGGTTATTTCTACATTTCTTAGAATGGTACTTTAACCACATGAGCCTGAGTAGGTTGTGAGCAACCCTTTTTTAAGGAATGGTTCCATTTTTTAACAAAAGCAGTTTCAGGGGTTGTTAAAAACGTAGCACGACCAGAGATGTCACATTTGGTGGGGAGACTTTCTGATAAAGCAAAGACAATTTAATCAGGCAGGCATTTTTTGTTGTTGTTTTGCAGTCTCTGGTATATATGTTAGAGTGTGGCTGTTTTAGCTAATGGTGAATATGGCTCAGAGTCAACTTTAAAATGAGTCTGTAGTGTTTCCAGGTATAAATATAATTTTTGTCTTTTTTTCTTACTTTATTCAATATTTCCTTTTTAAATTTTCCTATTGTCTCCGGTATTTATCTGTATGTTTGTATTTGTATATGTTTTCTTTAGATGTATGTGTTTTATATATGAATAAAAGTCAAGGCCTACCTTCAGATGGTCTGTAAATTACAATCAGCATCCTGCATACCATACAGTTTTATCTGTGACTCAGCTCTTTATCTGATCACATACCTGAGATGATGTGTGTAATAGTCAGTCTTTCTGGAACATTGTGAAAATGTGGCGCATATTATCACAACAAGCACAGAATTTAATAAAAATGTTTTTGAAAATTGAACATTTAATGCATATTTGGTCACGATAAACGAGTTGCATGAAATATACAAAATCAAAAGCATTTGTCATTTTGATAAATACTTCAACTCATTAAATGTTTCAGAGAAACAAAACGTCAACAAGATCGTTTTATTCCTGGGTGATGGGATGCTTCTGGTACCTTTATCTCTAGTTTGCATTCTAATGGAAGAAAACATCTGTGTGAAACATACTGGGCATTTTTAATGCAGCTGTGTTAAAAAAAGAATATACACTGCAAAAAAAATTAATATATTGTGTAAAGTGTAGAGTATAGCATCAAGTCATTTAAACGTCTGGCATATTGATTTGGTAGGTTAAGTAGCAGAGGGAGTGGTTAATCAGTTTCAGCTGCTTTGGTGTTAATGAAATTAACAGCTGGTGCACTACAGTGAGACAACCCCCAAAACAAGAATGGGTTTCGTGGAGGAGGCCACTGACATTTTTTCCCTCCTCATCTTTTCTGACTGTTTTTTACTAGTTTTGCATTTGGCTAGGGTCAGTGTCACTGCTGGTAGCATGAGGTGATACCTGGACCCTACAGAGGTCGCACAGGCAGTCCCACTCCTCCAGGATGGCACATCAATACGTGCCATTGCCAGAAGGTTTGCTGTTTCTCCCAGTACAGTCTCAAGAGCATTGAGGAGATTCCAGGAGACAGGCAGTTACTCTAGGAGACCTGGACAGTGCCGTAGAAGGTACTTAACCCATCAGCAGGACCAGTATCTGTTCCTTTGTGCAAGGAGGAACAGGATGAGTACTGCCAGAGCCCTACATGACCTCCAGCAGGCCACTGATGTGAAAGTCTCTGACCAAACAATCAGAGGACTTCATGAGGGTGGCCTGAAGGCCCAACATCCTCCAGTGGGCCCTGTCCTCACTGCTCAGCACCGTGGAGCTCGATTGGCGTTTGCCATAAAAGACCAGAATTGGCAGGTCTGCCACTGGCGCCCTGTGCTTTTCACAGATGAGAGCTGGTTCACTCTGAGCGCATGTGACACACATGAAGGGGTCTTGAGGAGTTGTGGAAAACGTTATGCTGCCCGTAACGTTGTTCAGTATGACCGGTTTGGTGGTGGGTCAGTGATGGTTTGGGGAGGCATATCCATGGAGGGACACACAGACCTCTACAGGCTAGACAACGGCACCCTGAAATCCTTGGACCCATTGTCAGACCCCGCACTGGTGTAGTAGGTCCTGGGTTCCTCCTGGTGCACAACAATGCCCAGTATCATGTGGCAAGAGTATGCAGGCAGCTCCTGGAGGATGTAGGAAGTGATACCATTGATGGGCCCTCACGCTACCCTGACATAAATCCAATAGAACACCTCAGGGACATTATATTTCTGTGCATCCGACACCACCAGGTTGCACCTCAGACTGTCCAGGAGCTCAGTGATGCCCTGGTCCAGATCTGGGAGGAGATACCCCAGGACACCATCTGTCGTCTCATTAGGAGCATGCCCAAACGTTGTCAGGCATGAATACAAGCACGTGGAGGCCATACAAACCTCTGAGTACCATTTTGAGTTGCTGCAATGAAACTTCAGCAAAATGGACCAGCCTGCTACATGATTTTTTCACTTTGATTTTTGTGGTGTCTTTGAATTCAGCCCTCTGTAGGTTGATAATTTTCATTTCCATGAAACAATGTGGCATCCTTTTGTTCCTAACACATTACCTGGTCCATATCAGTATGGATATACAGCAGGAGTTTTTTCCCATTGACATCTGATGTGTTTTCAAAGCGTTCCTTTAATTTTTTTGAGCACTGTATGTTTGGTGAGGTCTAGGCACAAAAACCTCTAAAGCTCTATTCATCCATGTATTCCTATAACTCTCAGTGGTAACGACTTCATGAGCTTCTTTAATGATCCATTTTTATTAGAGACAAAATCCATCACCTGATGCCCTCAACCAGCACCTGTTTATCTTCAAATACAGGAACAATAGAAACAGCTGTAAAATCTGTCAACCTGATCTCAACTTATCTCTGATACATGTCTCTGTACATGTGTCTTGTTAGATCTTAGTGATGCAATTGATACCATTGAATGTCACATCCTATCACATACACTCTCAAAGGAACCATACTCCATACTCTCTGCATTGTTATGCAGATGATGTGATTATATTTATCAGTGAGGCCAGAGGATCTTCAGGAGTGGGGTTTCCTGAAGGTTGAAATGTGTTAGCCTCGTCTAGGGTGATTGCATTAGGAGTTGTCAGTGGACAGCTGACCTGCGGCCTTGGACTGGCGCTCAAGCCGTTTTCTCTTCCTTTCTTTATAACTGAGGATTTACAGTATTGCCATGAGCCCAGATGTTTCCCCTTTGACTATAGTAAATCTACATGCTGCAGATAGAGGTGAAAGCTGAATTCTCATTCTACTAGAGGAAAACAAGATCATACAACTCCATTTGTGGTGTCCCTGCACTGACTTCCTGTTCACATTCACATGGATTTTCAAATATTTCTTCAACTTTCATGGCTTTACACAAATAAAGTATATCAAGGATCTATTTACCCCATATGAGGCTGGGAGCCATTGTAGATCAGCTGACAGTGCCCCCCCAGTCATCTCCAGAGCCCTCTGCAAAATGCAGTTAGCTGCAGCTAGTTCACATATATTTTATTCTGGTTTTTCCAGTCCAGTTGGTCTTGATATATGTATCTGTTTATATGATTTACTTATAACACATTTCATTCATTTTATTAGTGTTTAAAAGACAAAGCTTCATTACCTAGTTATGAGATAATGCCATGTTTTTTAGTTCCATAGCTCAAATAACAGAAACTTTGAGAAATTTAATAACGATAATGATTCAACTGTTTATGTGTCAGACACTAAAAGGCCTGATTTCTCATCAGCCTACATGTTCCCTTTGGAAATCCATAATTACAACAACAACAAAGCAGTCAGTCACGTCTGAAAATGAGTTCAGAGATACAGTTCATACTTCAAATGGCTTGAATGTTTTCTAACTAACTCTGAATCAGTCCAACCTTGTGCAGGTTTGAGCTGAAAGACTGTTACTGTGACGACAGCTCCAGATGAGCGTGAAGCCAGTTTCGAAGACCTGAACAATCCAAGCTCGTGTCAAATCCTCTGTAGCCAACTCAATTAGAGTGTAGAAAGAACAGAGTGCAGCACTGTCCTGTCTGGATTATAGAGTGTGCCTGCATCACAGTGTGGTGTGGTGTAAGGATTGGTTCAGGGGATGCTGAACTCAGACGTCCTGACCCCCAGGCTGACTTCCACTCATAATGAAAGAGATGAAAAGAGCTTCAGAGCTGTTAGTGGATGAAAGTGAGTTATCTGTTTGAAAACTCTTCTATTAAGTGATGAGAAATAAATGGTGTAGCCTAACCACTGCTTCATTTGTAGCATAGGACCATTGAAGAGGTTTTACTCTACTTTCTGAAGTCCCACAGCAACTGGCCACTGCAGTTTTTAATAAAAGTTACTCAAACAGGTGGAAAAAGTGCATTTGTTGAGGACCATTTTCAGTAGCGGATTAATCCACAGTTGGTGCTCAAGTGAGATAATGGCACACTGGCCAATCAGGATGTGAGGTGGGTGTGAATGTCAGTTCTGAGCTATCAACACTGATCTCTAAGATAAAACAAATGTCTTACAAATTCTTAAAATTACATTTGCTTCTTGTCCCTGATGTAAAGACTCTGTGAACATGTAAATACTGTTCATTTCAAAACTAATGCACACGAGATGTGTCCCCCCTCGCTAAAACCTCCATCCTCATCCATCCAGGAGGTTTGGAGTTTCCACATCATACTTGTGTAAGTCGTACAGTGCTACAGGCGCCAAACTAATGATGTCATGTCACAAAATGTTGCTCATATGTAAACATTCTTAAACAGAGACTAAACTTTCCTCTAGATGTTCTCCACAGCCAAACAGAAGTTTGAATAAACCCACTGCTCACGCTGCACCACACACCTGCAGCTGAGAGCGATCTGCACGCAGACGTGCACGTGGCTGCTGTTCGCTGTCATTGATCAGCTGATTGGAAATGAGCTGAATCTGTTGGCTGCAGCATTTTGTGTCCCCAGTGTTCTTCTGCTCACATCACTGCATAGGAGACATGTACTCAGACATATGAATCATGTAATTATTTATATTTGATGAAGGCATTGTGTAGCACATAAGTCAAAATGGGAATAAGACTCATAATATACTGTGATAGTGTGCATATATAGTGTATGTGTGTGCAGGGGAATACTAAACTCATACTATCAGCTATAGAAACAGAAGATAACCATGCTGTAGATCTGAAACAGCATGGTGTAGGTTTTCCTTTAAACATTCTGACACTATGCCAAAAAAAAGTAAAAATTATAATTTTTTGCTGCATGATCCCCCAATAATTTTTACAGCCCACATTTTCTAAACTATAACTTTTCATAAGTAAAAAAAAAATCTCTAAAATGTAAAAAAAGAAAAAAGTCATCTCTCTGTCAGAGCAGTGGTACGCACTCTGGGGACAGGTCAGCTGTCAATCACAGGGCTGACACAGAGATGAACAAGCACTCGTGTCACCCAGTTTAACGTAATGTCTCTGGACTGAGGGGAAGAAACATCCAGGACTCCACACAGACTGACAGGTTCAAGCCCAGAAAACACAACCAAACACTGAAAGGCTGCAGGGTTAACAGCAGGTATCTGGAATAATATCCGAATTACGTGGTCGGAACGTTTAGAGGAAAAAAAAAAACATCGTTTAGAGCTGATGTGGAGCTTGAAATATTTATGTCGTTAACAAAATGAAAATGTAATTCATCCTTTTACTCAGGCTTTAAATATTAATATTATCACATCTTTGCCAAATGCCTGCTCTGCTACTGCTTTTGGCCAGTTGTCACTTCTCTGATGATGCGTGACTTGATTTAATTCAGCAGATTTACTATTTAAAAATGGCAGAGACTCACAGGGTTAGTGTGTGTCTGTGTCTTATTGTACTGTATAACTGTTGTTCTGGCTCAGAGAGGAGTTTCTGAAAATCTGAAACCCTTTTGAGGATTTGAGTCTGACGGATAATGTTTTTAAATGTTTTTAGATGATGACATATGTTGACTGATGAAAAGTTTGACGACAGGGCGATAATGTGATGGAATAATCCAGAGCCTGTGTCATCTTCACCTGGACACAGTGACCAAGCAGAAAGTGCTTATGACCAAGAACAGGACAGACCAGGACAAGATACACTGACCTGACGTGTTCTGTCCCTCGTGTGAGACTGAGTCTGTACCGCTGCAGTCCTGTACCAAACATGGTGCTGCATTCAAACTGATACCAGAGTCTGTAAATTCCCAACTAATGATAACTTTGACAAATTGGTTTCCACAATAAGAACAAATTCCTGATGGAAGATCGGTAAAAAAACAAAAAAAAAAAAACAGGCATTATGAAATTCACACTGTGAAACACCCACGTACGCGCTTTGCAGGAAATGAGCGAAAACCTTCCAAACGTTGATGCGATCTTTTAGATGGATTTGGATGGCTGATCGATAGGGTGATAATACAAACTTGAGACGATGTGGAAATAATTATCCCTGCACTTGCCCCATTTTAGAGATGCCACTGTTCCACTGATCCCGACTGATCCCTGCTAATGCAGCGGGTGTATTAGCTAATGGACAGCAGGACGTTTCTGTGCCAGTGCAAACAATCCTGGCTGCGCCTTCATGAATCGATAGAGGCATCACAGGAAGCTCTCTTTCCTAATTCTGCTTCGTCTTGGTCGGCAGCGTGGGGAAAGCTCGGCAGCTCGGCTGCGAAAGACAGGAACAAGAGCTGATGTTTGGTGCAGACACTGTAAATTTCTAAGGCCCAATGTTTTCACATCTGCGCCCTCCTGCCCTCCTGCAGGCACGAAATCCTCTGCCTTTCTGTGCTTTAGCCGCCAGAGGCCAGGAGGTCCACTGCCCGCTCGCTTTATGAGCTGGTAGAAACCCAGAGGCCATCTTGTAAACGACCAATTAAATAAAAAAAAGAGACCGTGAGGGGCTGCGATACCTGCCCGGAAGGAACCGTAAAATCTAATAAGAAGGGGGAAAATTTTGGGGCGTGGTGGGGAGGCTCTGCTGAAAGTGACTGCAGCTGGGGAATTCCTCCCGCCCCTCCCCGCGGCCTGCCACTCCACCCCAGGACTGTTTCAAAATCTCAGGCTGGCACTGTGGAGCAGGAGAGAGAGGGAAGAAAAAAAAATCCATTTCTCACACTTTCATTCATCGGGTGATAAACTGAATGTGGGCCTCGCTGGTCCAAGATCCCTGCTGGATGTAAAATATGGATGGAATGCAAAGTCTCCTTCGGGGTGAGGAATGGGGGCCGTCAGCAGCGAGCAGGGAGAGATGATTATATGCTGCATACATAACACGACCAGGTGCCGTTTACCTCAACAGCTTGAATAAAGTGAGACGACAGCAAACAGGAGCCGCTTTCTCTTTGCTTTATATTTGCACCAAAAGGCATCGGCAACATTGTTTCATTTGGTGGATGGACACAGCGTGAGACACGGCCACTGATTGTTCCGTGGGACCGCTCGTATTGCTTGGTATACATTTGGAACACAAAGTGTCACACATGGCATACACAACAGGCAGCACAGACAGAGGGAACCAGAGAGAGAGCGACTGCTGATTCAAACAAGGAGGGGTCGCCTCTGCACATCTGCACAGGGTGGGGGTGGAGAGGGGTTAAGGAGCAAGGAGGGGAGGGAAGGGGGGCCCATGAGACTCTGATTCATATTCTCTTTCCTCTATGACACAGACCCAGCTATATGCAGGAGCACTGATCACCCTCACTAAATCTAACAGGAGCCTAACGAAGGCTTGATCAGAGGCTGGGCAGGGTGTGGGGGGGTGGGGGACGTGCGTGGGCAGCAGGGCCTCCTCTCATAAATACAGGCCGCCTTCAGAAAGGAGAAAGATAAAACAGGAGACGACCAGGAGGAGGACAAAGAGCTCCTGCTTTCGTAACAAGATCATATATTGGACACAACAACCAGGAGGAGGACAACAAAGAAAATTCCTTTTTTTTTTTTTTTTTGGTCTGATTTTCATAGTTTCAGCCATAATTCTTATTGGTAAAAATAACACTGTAAACACCAAGTTAACCTGTAGCTGAGATCTGGGAAAACAAAACAGTGACATGGCTGAAAAAAAGAAGAAGAAGAAAGTGAACAGTCAGAGGGTCGGACTGGTTTAACAGTGTTTACTGCATTAGCAGGAATAAGTTACACTAATGTCAAGAATTAAAAATAAGTAAACTAACTGCTGGACCAAGGTCATGACATGGATGACACAGAGGCATCGTTTATGGTCACTGACTCAGACCTTTGTGCAGGAGCTGGTCTTCACATCTCCTCTCTTAGTATTTGATCTAATTTGATCTTTATCATTTATCTCTGTTTTCCTTTTTAAACCGTACCTTGATTTCTGGTCTTAGAAATCTTCAACTTTCTCTTTTCTTATTGTTTTTCACACTTCATTTTGATTTCTATTATTTATTTTACTCTATTATTTATCACTTTTATATTTTACATTATTTTGCTATTTTGAATTTTACTTTTTTATCGTACCCCTGGTGTTTCCTCGTTCAGTATTTATGAGATTTTAGCATTTCCTTAGTTCTGGTTTTTATTGAGTCTCTTTTACACTGTTGATTATGGGTGGATTTTGGATGCGTGTGTGTGTGTGTGTGTGTGTGTGTGTGTGTGTGTGTGTGTGTGTGTGTGAAAATAGAAAGACAGACACTGTCATCATGTTCCTAGGCCTCAGCAGCTATGTTGGTGAGTACAGTGTTTTCCCAACTGATCCTGTATATGAATATTGGCCAAACATAAGAAACTATCATTACTTCTTATACACATAAAACCAACAATGACATAACTCTGCATAAGTATTAAGATGTAACATACTGTACATCACTGCCATGCATTGCATTTGGAGTAATATGGGACCTCAGCTGAGGCAAAAGTCCCCATTTTGTTCTGTACTAGTAGCATTTGACAAGAGCTGTCAGCACTTTTTAGGCTCAGCGGGTCCAGGTAGTTTGGTTCAGAAACAAAATAAAAATACTGATTGCACATTGAACACAGTTCTCCATCCCCCTGCACCCATGCTAGCTCTTCTTCATTTGGGTTGTGCACACTGTGTCCTGGAAATAATAGGCAAATAAGCATTTTGGCACTGAGATCCAGGTTCATTTCTTGCCAAGCCAAGCCCAAGTAAAACAGTGTGTCCAATTGCTTTGCCCATCTCTGACAGCGCAGGATCTGCATATAGTTCATTCTCCTTCAATTATATAAACGTCTGCTACATCCCGCTGAGCAAAGACCACGATCCCTGTGTGTCAATATTCCACTGGAGACTGAGAACAGGCTCAAGTTTTGGAAGATCTTTGTGAGAAATACTGTACTCCAAACGATCCATGGCTCAGTTCCTCTCTGCCTGACGTAGAATTTCAAACCAAGTGCAGACATAGTGCAGTTTTTTTTTTTTAAATCCAACCATCACTGAAAAGGCCCAGAGCCAAAACTCTTATCCCACTGAGAACACTGTTGCTCTAACTGGTCCAGCAGTTTATCCACCGAGTCCTCTTTGTTTTCTAGTTTCAGGTATCGTCTCCCACCGCCCAGGTCTAACCGAGGCCAGCTTCGGTGAGTCTGCTCCTCAACGTCATCCGCAGTCTGTCCCATGAGGTCCACGCAAACCTGTGAACTGGCCTCTCTCCTTGTGACTATTAGCTGATTTACTTGACCCTCCTTTCCGGGTTTGTGGAGTCCTTCCTCCAAACACACACCAGTTTGGGCTACGTAAGGCTTAGTCCTGTAGCTCATGCTGTGGCAGCGCCTCGGCTGGGCGGCTGGGGTATCCACCTCGTCCACACCCAGGGTGGACATGGAACTGGCAGACACCAGGCTGCTGTTGAGCTTGACGAATGTGGCGGGCTGCATATAGAAGCTGGCTCTGCCCCTGTGCTCAGCACCCGGCTGTGTGATGAAGTCTGTCTGACTGGAGTTACATGAATTGGAGTGCGAGGAGCGGAGGGAAGGCGGAGGCTCTGATTTCTGGTGGTGGAGGGCTTCTGTCTGGAGGACAGCTTGCTGGTAGATACCCTCCACGCTCTCCTCATGGTCTGTGGGTTGTCTGGTCTGGAGCAGTGGCTCAGAGCTGGCCAGCTGCTGCAGACAGAGGATGTTGAGGTGGGCAGCTGGTAAACTGCTCACCCACTGGTAGTGTTTGGCCATCGAGTTGGCCGCTGCTATTTCTTTAAGGTCTGCTGAGGGCACAGCCGCAGACACAGAGCAGATAACGCTGCGCATCTGAGCCAGCAGCATCTGAGTCTCCCTGTCCCTGTTCTCATACAGGACTGTGTTGGCACATATGAGAATGAAGAGTCCCACCCCCATGATGACAGGCCCCAGCAGCTTCATCCGTTCACTGTGGATGAGGCTGGCTGTGGACAGGAGGCCCTTGGCTCCCAGACTCCAACCAGAAGTCTGCGACTCAGAAATACTCTCCCCTTCTGCAGCCTCCAGGATGGACGACCTCGATATCCGGTAGGGCCAGTAACCTGCCACTGCAAGAGCGGTGCCAACAACCACTACGATGACCCCCAGCACCAGGAAGGCTCCAGGCATGGAGCGGATGCGAAGCTTGCCTCGTATCACCCCATCCTTTTTCTTTCTGCCTCGTAAGGTGAAGCGAGACTTCTGTCGACAGGAAGGCGAAGTTTCTTTAACACCTCTGGCCTTCTGGGTCTTCATGGCACAGGTCAGTTCAGAGCTGTTGCTCCTGGTCACACCCTGTCAGGGGACTGAAGGAGTGAGGACATTTCAAGAGTTAATGAAGCCAAAACCATGTATCTACATGTTGCATCCATTCATTCAAACGTCTATCTACTTAGCTTTTTCAGCTTCAGATTAATAGATCACAAATATATGGATTTGGTTAATGTCTTGTTTACAAGTACGTAGTTACACATTTTTCTTTTTATTTTAACCAAAGTTAGCTATTTCACTATTATGTGTACAATTTGAACATTTCTGACTGGTGCCCCCTGATGGTAGTGTGACAGGCAGCTACTGTATATGCACTGCTGCCCCCACTTCCTCATAGTTTAGTCATTGCACATTGTTTGTATGGATGGTTGATATCAGTTTAGTCTTGAACTAAAAGACAGAGAGACCAGTCAGGGATGTCTATGTTGTGTTTCTACTGCTGTTAAATACAGAAGCCGAGACACAAGGTTTTACAGCTGATTAACTCTACCTTTGACGGACTAAATCCTAAACAAATGTCACTGATCTTAAGGATCTACGACCTGCTCTTGTCATTTGATGATAATACCATGAGTATTACCACTTCCAAACAGCTGGGCCTCAACTTTACTGATGAGTTGTGGAGAGGGCCCTTGTCCCTGTGCTGTGATATTTGGAGTCCCCCAAGGACTGGAGCTCGGTCACTTCCAAACAGTTAGACATTTAAGCCTTCACATCTTTAGGACCGTCTCTCAATGGCTGAAGACGGTCTAGCTTTTTTTCTAAAAGTGAATAAGATCAAGTACGAGGTGATGGGCAGAAAAAAGTCTTCAGGGAACAGTCAACTTCTAGAACTTACTTCAGCTCACCAAAGGTCTCAGCACTGAATCAACCTTTTCAACTCCCCCCACTTTCTCTCTCTTTTTTCTTGTTTGATCATGACTCTACTGACAGGGAGAGTTTGTGTGCTGTGTAAAGGAGTATGACGACAACTGATATTTATTTTTAAGTAACTTACCAAACACTGTTTACAGCATTTATTCTGCTTTATAGTTCAGTTTCTAGAATTTGACCCTCATAGAATCAAGACAACACCAAGTAGATGTATTAAGAATTATCAGACCATTTCATACATTTATTATATACCAGAGGTAATCATCGATTCTTTGTTACCAGGCAGATTTTTCTCAACTTGTTGGATATTTTCCTCAGCAACAACTCAGGTCTTGTGATTTCCTTGTGTCTCTGTATCAGTATCTACCCTCGGCCCCAGTGTGCAGCCAAAGTCTTGAGGAAGTACTCATCGCCCCTGGTGGTTTCCCTGGCCGAGCTTCAGAGCGCCTGAGATAGATACGTCAAATACTTTCCTTCTGAAATGCATTTTATCCGTCATCGTGACAGCTTTGACTTTACATACAGATGCCTGGAATCCAGACACATTTAGCCCTGCCTTAACCTACTTTGGTCACCCATTAGTCCATGGTTGTTTACCATGCACAGCCCCTTTTCAAAGTTAATCACCACTGAAAATAATTAGAGCGAAAGCTCCTCAGACCGTTCCAATCCCTCCACGTCTGTGGGGAGCTTGTAAAATTCAATGAGGTACAAACAAAAGTAGAGAAACTCTTGCACATGTGTTGTTCTTCGTGAGTTCCCACATGGTCATAAACAAAGCAGAGTGAAATGGAAAAACTGCTAAAAAAAAAACAAAAAAAAAAAAAACGCTGACTGCAATTACTGCAAGGTCCTGAGCATTTTACAGCGAGGGTAAAATGTTCTCACTGTGCTGACTGTCAGACACCTCGCAGCTTTGTCGTTTCTCCTCCTTGTTGTGGACTGATGAGGCTCGGCCTCATCGCACATCCTCACAGTTGGGTTTGACGGAGGACGACTCTGTAACCTTCAAGGTTCAAAGTGGAACTCTGACTAGTTTTTTGGCAGAACCATCGGAGCATACTGATCAGCAAGGCTTGCTCTGTGCTTGGGGGGACTTTTCTAGAAACCAAAGCATTAGTCGTGGACATCATGGAAAACGTGTTGCATTCCCTCCACGACCACCTGCTGGTCTAAATAGCAGGGCACGTTCTGCGACAAAGGATCGCTACAGGAAGTCATTCCTGCCAGCTGCCATCACTCTGTCCAGTGACCCTCCTCTGTGTGGGGAGAGGGGGACTCCCTCACTGATATAATATTTTTTCCTTGTAAGAGAACAAACTGACATTAAGCATCACATCTGTTATATATATCAGATTAATCCGATCTTTCATGGTTTCTGGTCCTATATCCACCCAACCTGCATCAATGTGCCGTGTATTAAAGTTTATTTATTATTTAGTTCCTCTCAGCTCTGCAAAGCCTCCTAGGCTCGTTGTTTTGGTTTTACAGCTTGCAGCTTTAATGTCCAGCAGCACCTTTGCCTCACAGCAGTAAGTTTCTAGGTGCATGTTCTACAGGTTCCAAACAGGTTCACGGGTGACTCTAAATTGCCAGCTAACATGTCTGACAGATTTCGCTTGGTACTCTGGGGGGTATTGAGGTCGTCCACCGGTCATAACCAGCCGTGACATTACAGGTGGCTTCCACTGGTAAAGCCTTCTTCACAACCTCAGAGGTTGTGAAGAAGGCCCAGCAGCGTCTCCACTTTCTGAGGATTCTCAGGAGGACCAATCTGAAGAGGGA
>JBBMJY010000005.1:20319908-20332685 GCA_037833715.1 Toxotes lorentzi
GACAGTACTTCAATTTCGTTGTACTTTTGTACAAAGTATGATTGTGCAATGACAATAAAGATTTATCTTATCTTATCCTACAATAAAGACAATACAATGGCTTATGGCGATAAAGGGGACATGCACAGGTTTCTCAGCCTTGGATCTGAGGAACCTCAGTGGGGATGTTCTTAACTCATGGCCCCACGTTCCTACCTTTTTTAGAGTTTTAAACCGTATCTCAAGACTAGATCATAACCCCTGGTTATGTGATCACAGGTGAGTCGTCTCCACAACAAGGACACAAACTCAATCCGCTGATAAACCGAGAGATGCAGTTAAAGATTCGTGAAAAAACACGAGTCTGTCCACCCTGTGTTAAGATTATTTTGTCAAACTACGATTTCCAAGGTCAAGGATGAATCTTCTAATCGCAGGGCAGCATTTTCTGCAGCATTTCACGGTCTTAGCGTAACCAGTAAGAGTGACCAGTATGTTATTAATATTTCATTTTGGATCATGACTGCAGTGACACAAACATGTCCACTGGAGGAATGATAGTGGGCTGATTCACAGTGGACAGTAGAAGTTTCTGTCTGGTGGACTGAGGCTGTACCTGAGCGTAAACACACATCTGATCCAGGTGATGCCCGGACATCCAGGTTACTGTGGTCTGATTAGATTCCAGGGGGATGATGGGACACCCCAGAGAGCGGGGCGCGCTGAAACGCACTTTAATTCAGCTCGATTAAAGGTCCTGCCTGACACGGACAGTGTGCATCCAGCCTGTTATAGACCCACCATTACTGTTTCATCTGCTGCTCTGTTCTTTTCCTGGGAAGCCACAAGTTGTGCCTCGTGATGAGAATACACAAAGTGCACGGACATAATTGTGTAAGATAAGCTCACAGCGGGGTGTGGACGGGTGGAACCATACCTCCTCACTGAAGCACGATGAACCCATCTCAAATCATCCTCACTGAAGGATTCGGTCAGGAGAAAAGGCAGCACAACAATCGACAGGAACGAAGCGTTTTATCTTTACCTTAAAGCCGTGCCGTGCCGTGCCGTGCCGTGCCACGCAGCGCCGCGCCGGACTATCTCCCCTAAAATTGTATCTGCTGTGTAGAGGTTACAGAGAGACAGGAATGTGTCTGACTGACCGTGCTGCTGCATTCCTCACCGACACCAGCACACACCACACACACACACTGTCATTTATGACTCACACATATACACAAAATCACAGTAATAACTGAGTGCGTTTGGCTCAGCTGCTCAGACTGCAGCACTCTCCGCTAGACCACAGCAGGGTAGATGAATTTACAGGATCCTGTAGTCTGTCCAGAAGTGACTTTTTGGAAACTTGCCTGTATTTGTCCGATCCTGTTGCAGCTTGTTCATAGTTTGAGGACGCGTAACATCCCGATCAAGGTCTCCGGACTGATGCAGCCTGTTGTTCCGACAGATTCACAGGCAGGCAGAGGACTGGGGAAGAACGCGGCGCAGTTTTCTGAGTAACTCCTGCGGGTTGGTCTCATCTCATCATGAGGACAATGCAATCCAGCAGAGCCCAGCCCCAGCAGCTCCCCGCTCCGCACCGCAACGCTCAGCGCTCGCCGCTCCGCACGCTGCCGCCTCCAGTCAAGCGAGCAGCAACTAGTACCTCCGCTTCAGAAAACAGGGTTGTTTTTCAAAATAAAAGTTTTAAAGGAGCCACAAAGCCAGTCAGATATGTCTGAAATGTCCTGGACCTAAGTCAGCGGACTACAATTACTCAACAACAGGGCTACAGCCAGGGTTTCTGTGACACTAAATCACTGCAAACAACCAAAGAGTCAGAAAACACAGACGCGGCTATTTGTCTCCACCTAGTGGATGACAAGTGATTTCACAAAGGGTGAATTAAAGTCTCACACTTGATCGTTTCAGTAAACCAGCAGTGATTCAGTGTAAATTCAACATCTATTTGTATCTCTTGTATTGGTTTCACTTTATTTCTAAAATGTCTTTGTCCTGTGTCCTAAGATCTACTGTTTCACATGCACCTAACAAACAAAATATAAAATTTAACCAAGCAAGAAAATAAATACGACGCACATATGATGGCGTCAGGCAACAGAGGCTACATCCAAATTAAAATCATAAAAACAGATTTGTGGGTAAATCTGGATCCAGATACCAGATTTGATCTGGAGCTGGATGTTTGAAGAGACCCAGTGGAAACGTCTCACCCTGAACACAAACACAGAAACTCTCAGCTCTTTACTCGTGATCAATTAAGCTGAAGGAAAGAAGCTTTCAATGTGTTTTCATTATAACAAACACACAAAAAAACTGCAGTCCTGTTGACTTGGGGGGTTACTCTTAATAAGCTGCACTTTTTTCCAGTTTGGGTTTAAGGATTTATTGCTATGGCAACATTTCCAGATGTGTTTTAAACCAGGGCTGTATGAAGAAAAGGACCCTGGAAACAAAATCATACTTGGACCAACTCGTGTTTTTGGTGACTCACTATCACTAGAGACATGTACCTGACCAGGGGACACAGAATGTGACCGCAAACAAAAACATATGGAATCACATAATAACACTGACACAAACCTGAATGAGGTCAGTTGGTTGGATAGTGGTATAAAAGTGACATCTGAGATTTGGTTATTTTTTTTGGTTTGGTTTATATTGATCTAAAATTTGTTTTTAAGATTTGATTGTTTAATTCTATATTACATGTTTTGTTCGTGGTTGTTTTTACATTCTGGGACTACGTTGGAAATAAAATTTGTAGCATGCCATCCTTCAGATTCAGTGTGTTTTGTATATCCAGAAATACTTACAACAAACATTTATTTGTTGTCAGAGATGTGTGTACACACACTGCATTTCCACTGGTTTCTACACTTAAGATTTATTATCATGACAAATTTTCTTTGCATCCCTGAAAAAAAAAAAGGAAAAAAAAAATTCAATGCTGTCAACGTTTCAGCAGAAAGCTGAAAGTAAAATACCCTGTGGAGGGTAAAGTCCAGAGAAGGAAACATATTCAGTTTCAGCAGTAAATGGGTTCTGGTAGGCTGGATGTCACATAGTCCTGCTCTGTAGAGAACTCCGCTGGCTGCCAGTGACACTCGATCAGAGCGTCGTACAGCTCCTCACTCAGCTCCATGAACTTCCTGTTGGCCTCCACCACGTCCAGCTCTGGACTGGGATCTAAAACACAGGGATGAAGAAGTAAATACAACCCCTGCTGCAATCAGAAATAAATCAAATAAGCAGGAAAATTTTTTAAGTAACTGTTGTGTGTATAAAGGTCAGAGCACCCTAATAAGTGTAATAATTCATTTTTTCCCTTCATCAATAAGGACAAGGCAAAAACAGTTTTTTGCAAATTTATCGAAAAGGAAATCACATTGACATAAACATTTAGACTCTTTGCTATGACACTAGCTCAGGACTCTTCCCAGAGCTGCTGCTCGGCCAAACTGAGATATCAAGGGAGAAGAGACTTGGAAAGAGAGGTGACCAAGAACCTGATGGTCTCTCTGGCTAAGCTCCTGAAATCCTGTGAGAGGAGATGGGAGGAACTTCCAGATGGACAACCATCACTGCAGGACTCCACTGACCTGGACTTTATGGCAGAGTGGACAGATGAAGCCTCTCCTCAGTGACAAACACGTGAACAAGACTTTGGAAAAAGAACCTAAAGGACTCTCAGACAGTGAGGAACAAGATCCTCTGATCTGATAAAACCCAAAACTGAACTATAAGCATCATGTCTGGAGGAAACCAGGTAATGACCCTAATGTCTGTGAGTCCTTGAGTGGCTCAGCCAAAGCTCAGACTTAAACCTCATACAACATCTGTGCAGAGACCTGAAGATGGCTGATCTGCCTGTAAGAATGCAATAAACTTCCCAAATCCAGGTCCTCAAAGCCTGTAGAGCCCCACCCACTCTGATTTGTAATAAATCTGCAAACACTTCCAAACATGTTTTGACTTTCTCATTATAGGCCCTGAGTGAAGCCTGAATTTTTTTCTCTGTTTTGTGAGGATTTGTATGGATTGGTGTTCAAATGAAAGTATTGGTTTCCTTCTAGCTTCATGCTAACCTAGGCTAACCACATCCTAACTCCAGCTCTGCACCTAACACACACATCAGAGCCCCCAGCCCAACACCCACCTTCAAGTCCATCATCCTGAACAGCTTCGCTTTCCTGAAAAAAAGAAAAAAAAACTTGTTAGAATGATTTGTGTCTGTTAACTGACTGGCTGTTTGACAAGGAGAGCTCACCTGTGGTGGGGGATACTGTGAGTAATCATACTGCTGATAGTTGTAGCCATACGCTCCTCCAGTCTGGTCATAGCCCCAGGAGGAGTAACACCCAGGATATGCCTGCTGCTGGTACTGGTTGTACTGGTCATAGCTGTGTCTGTATCCGGAGTTCGTTTGCCACGACCTGTCTGAGTGCTGCTGCTGCTGCTGCTGCTGCTGCTGCTGATGATGATGCTGCCTGTTCCTTAAACTCACAGAGGAGAAAGAGACACACTCGCTGAACTCCACCCATCACTTGTGCTCCAGGCACAAATTCATCAGCGTGCAGAAAAAAAACGAGCCATGACTCTGAGAGGAGAACTCACTTGTTAGCAGCCAGGCTCAGTCTCAGGGGTTTGCCGCCCAGTCCCACAGCGCTCTGACACTCCTCCAACGCCCGCTTCTGCAGCCGCTCATCTGGGAACTGAACAAATCCACAGCCCCTGAAAAAAGAGAGATAGAGGGGGGGGGGGGGTGCGGCTGATTACAGCACTGCACTGAAAACAACTGAAGTCTAAGCATTTCTGCTGCATTAAGAAATACTTAATGCACTAAGTGTGTGGAGCCCAGCACTAGTCAGTACAGCTGACTTTGATGAAGAAGAACACAAAAAATGTTATTATACACACGCTTATAGTCTTGGACTGTACCTACACCACTGCCGACCGACAATAGAAGCCTACATTTCACTGCATATTTTCTCCATGTTGTGTGATGACATGTTAATACTCACTTGGAGTTGCCCATGCTGTCCAGCACCACCTTCCCACCACGACAGGAGGGGTAGCGGTTGTAGAAGAACTCATACAGCATCCCATCATCTACCTCCGGAGTCAGATCTCCCACAAACAGAGAATACATCTGACTACAACACGGGGACAAAACAGCCAAGAATATTCATTATAATTATAACAATAACAATAACAATAACAGCTTTATTTATATGCCATCTTTCAAAATACAAAGTGCTTACCAGTAAAAACAAAGAATAAAAGAAGTAAACTCAGAAGCATAAATCTAAAACAAGACGGACAAGAAGACACGTGATGCATATGATGTGTGAATGAGCCTGCTTCTCTATTTGGACTTACCCAGTGTCTTGTTTCCCAAAAGTGGCTCGGTTTAACTTGAATCGTGTGGGCTGTAAGGAAGAGACATAAAAGTTCAATATTCCAGAGCCTCCATCAACTGTGATAAGACAGAAATAAAAAGATTGGGGGAATAATAAATGCTCTTCATACCGGATTTGCCCCTGGTAGAGATTTCCCGTTGATTTTGCGGAGACACCTCTCAGCCGTGGCCTCGTCGGTCATCTCCACAAAGCAGTAACCCAGAGCGCCCCTGGGTGAAGACACACTGTTCAAAATCAGAATCAAGTGAGTGCAAAGCGGACACGGCTGCATATGGATTTTTCTCTCACCCTGTCATCTTGTTGCGTATGATCCGCACATTGTTGACCTGCTCGCCCATGGTGGAAAAGGCTCTGGTGATGAACTTCTCATCCATGTAGGCCTCCAGCTAAAGAGCAGCAGAAAAACAGAACGAAAAAAAAAGGAGCTCAGAAAATATTCAGTAATGTTAGTGCTTAACAGAGGGCTGAAACAAACAACACTGTTAAAGCCCATTTTTAGATTTGTGAGACTCTTCTTCTACGTGTAAACACAGGTGCATCTCCATGTTATTCTTGTCCGGGTTTGACACATCTAAGTATAATGGTTGTTTAACCTGCACCTAGTCTGGAGAGACCTGGATGGAGCAAAATGTGTGCAATCACCCCTTTTTCTAGTTTTCACATAGTGAATGAATAATTTTGAAATGGTGACCCTGTTTGGGACTCTCATTTCCTATAGTGTAACGGGGTGTTAACCACCTGAAAACGTTACGCTTTCCTTGAATGTACTGCTACATGTTGCATTATTGTAGTGCCAAACAACCAGAATTAAACAGTAGTCTTTCAGATACTCTACACAGTCAAACTGCTACCGAAAACAAGGCAATATTAAAGTGCTAATTTTCTAAAGGAAGTTTTGAATTATATCCTCAACGAATGGGCTAACGTTAAATTAGCTAACACGGTGGTTATGCTACATTATTCTTCGCAGAAAAAAAGTTGTAACCAACTCACGTTCCCCATCCATAACGTGCTCATGGTGTTTCCGAAGATGTGAATATTCTAACGCGAAATTACTCAGCATGTAAACTGCAAAATACGTTGAAGCGTCAATGATGCTAAGACGCTAACTTTCGAAGTAGTAAAGGAGAAGAGTGCACCAACATTACGTCCTGACGTCACTCAGCAGAGACGGGTACGCAGTGTGCGTCAGCAGTGGACTCGGTTTGAGCGCTTCCGGCGCTTCCACGTTTTGGACTTAAAGAATATTTTTCTTACAATTTCGAAAATAAACAAATGGTTTTTTTTTTAAATCTTAACAAATAATGTACCTTTGCAAAAAATGTTTTGGTGAAATGTATTTATTTATTTATTTATTTAATATGCGCAAAGGGAATAGAAAGGTCAGCCCCGAATATTTTTACTGTGAAAGTGAGACACAAAAGAAAAGAAAAGAAAGAAAAGTCAATTACAGACATCCCCATCCCCATGAGAAAAGAGGTGGAAAACGGAAATGAGATACAGGAGGCCAAGAAAAGTTAAACACTAAACAAATGCACTTAGAGGAAAACAGAAGATGAAACAAAGAATACTTTAGTTGACTGGATGGGTGGATGGATAGAACTGCAACAAAGAAGACAGGATGGTAGGAGGGGATGGAGGGCAAGGAGAAGGAGAGAGAGTGAGCGTCAGTGTATGATGGTAACCTGCCACTCTGTATCTTGATTTCTTGTGGGCAGAAATAAAACCCTCTAAATCATTTCACTTATATGGATTTGTCATATTTATTTATTCAGTGAAACAATCAATCATATCTTCCACTAATTTTCACTATAAATCCTACTGTACCGACAGTTACGAAGTTCACTTTGTGCTGAAAGTGTTTTGGAGAAGTGTTGATTCAAACCTAAGGTCGTTTTTGAGGCTGTATTTTGTGGTGCTGTATTGTGTCACACTGACAGGTGTCTCTAATAATTTGTCCATCCGACTTTTATCAGTGAGGGCAAAGAATATTAGAAAAACCTCTCAGTATAAGCGCAAGTGCAGTCTCCATAGAAATGACCCAACACCTCTATTAGACAATAGAGACAAAATATCCCAGGGTAGGATTTATTGCAAGGATCTCTACACTAGACTGCATTTGGTTTAACTAGTTGTTCCTAATAAAATGGCAAACATATGTAGACTTTGTCTAAAAACACTGGAAACAGCTTATAGAATATATACCACCTCATGTAACACAAACTCTCATCAGAAGAGATACAGAAGACTTGACTTCAGTGTCCTTTAATGGTACTGATATTCCTGGTTGTTGACCCAATGGTGGGTGTGTGTCCATTAATACTGTTAACCTTATGTTAAATGTAAATAAATAATTAGGAAAGAAAAAGAAAATCTGTGTGTGTTCATTGAAATTTATTGACAATCGTAGAAACCACAGGATGAAGTCTGGAACAGGAAGGAGGAGACAGTTCACGTGTTCAACCACAAACCACAGAACTGATTCTGGCTTCCAACACCTCAGATAAGACTTTTAGAAGATTATTTATATCTCTCAAATGATACGTTTACAGAAATACAACCCTAATGTTCCTAATATGAGACACTTCCTAAGCAAAATCAGCCGTCCTGCACGGGGTTGTAACATCGAATATGAACTTGTAACACAAACTGTACACTCAGAAAGCAACATATCTGTGTTTGTGTGCCACACACTTTGCACCAACGTCTTAATGATCCCCAGTGTAACTTGCGAACAGATGTTGAAAGTCTTTCATTTAATAGAGTATTTCTGAAACCCCCAATTTCAAAGGAAAGGAAAAAAACCAAAGATAACATGACCTCAGTGTCCTAAAATAAAAACAACCCTGGTATTCAAATGATTACAATGTTTTGTTCCATTATTGATTTAGTTTTAAACATAAAACATAAGAAAAGTAGAGATATGGTGTAATGTATAGTTAACTGTATAACTGTGAAACCTTCAGGCTGCTTTAAACCTGCATCTGCACATGATGGGAAAAAAGGGTACAAACTGCGATAAGGTGCTGCTGACTGACAGTCAGTGCTTGTCCACATAAGACCACCGCTTCCACTTCCTTCCATAAATTATATGCTTTACATCTGTCTCATTTTAAAATGGACAGGAAGTTCAAGGACACGTCTGTGAGACTGCACTAATTATGTATGAGGGTGAACATTCATTCAAGAGTTTGCCAAAAGTAGTTTGACAAAAAAAAAAAAGAAAACTCAAGGTCCACTTCATGCTGTAGTTTACCAGTATAAAAACCACATGATGTAGTGGAAAGTAACAAACAAACAGAACATTTTTTTCTTATTATCCACAACGTGTTACCATGTGAAAACATATCACATCACTTTATCTTGTTTGCATGAGCTATTATTATGCGACAAGTTATCATGTTAGCACACTGGGTTATCATGTTATCATTTTGTTCGCAAAAGATCAGCAAGAATTTGTTTTCAGCACTTTGGGATTTGGTAAAACACACAAAGTGTCACACAAAGTTACATAGTTCTGATCCAGATTTGTCAACCTCTTCGAAACACTGCATGATAAGAGTTAGTGTTTGACTAGACGATAATTGGAATCTCAATCAGTCAATCAATCAACCTCTAAATGGTATGTACTGTTTGCAGGAATGATCTAAAACAAATCATTGAAAGTTAACACCACGCAGCTCATATGTGAAGTCATTCACAGAACAAGAAGGGATGGCGACCGATTCACCTAGAACGACACAACATCTAAGATCAACATCAGAGGACGGTTTCAGAGTCCGATCCAGTGTTCAATGATTATGTGACAGGTTCAAATGTCCGTGCCCTGTCCACTGAGGGGCAGCTGTGTAAGGCAGTGGTCCAAGACAGGAGTTGGGACTCATTCTATTCCAGGCTGGAGCAACACAAACTCCAAACCTCGGTATGCAAACAGAAAACTGAACCAGACTGAAAACATTAATGAAAGGGTGTGTGGTAGATTGCGGAGCACTAACCCTCCACGGTTACCAGTAAGTTCTTAGGTCTGAGGTCCCAGTTTAATTAAACTGTTTTGACTTGACAAGACACTGGATTAATTATCTTGTAATATAAAGATATGAAATAGTAATGGTCATAATAGCAACGTGATGAGCAGTCCCTCTTCCTTTCACCTCAGACTGTTCCCTCAGACTCTTCTTTTAAAAATGAGAGGAATGATAAGGAGGTACAGAAGCCTGTTAACTCGAACTAATGAGACACTGAAAACCTGAAAACTGCAAAACTACGCCTGATATCTTCCAGCTAAACTCAGAATTGAAGTCACAATGTGTAGAAACTCTGGCCAGCCCCAGTGATAGTATCAAAAAAAGAAACTGGCAAAAGCAACTCATGCTGCCATGGATCAACCCAGGGAGACCAAGATCAACAGACTAGAACATACACACATATGTAATTCTGTTAAAAACTGGTATACTCTAAATGTTTTGGACAAACACGTTAACCTTGTTCCTCCCAAACCTTGGAATAACTACCCACATCTCTGATTTGTGCAGAGAATCCTGAGTTCTGGTGTTGCGGTTACTGACAGCTGTTTCCCCTTGATGGGGAAACCATGAACTAACCAGAGCTTTGTAGGTGCTATATAGCTAACAGGCTACCTTGGTACATCCAGGAAAAATAGAGGTAGAAACAGGGCCACAAAAATCTGCAACCTACAGGACTGAGATGTCGCAAAAAACATTAAGCTAGCTGCTCCTAGAAACCGCTTTAGCGGCTTCTGTCACTGAAAACAATGGAGATGAGATGGATCCATCACTCAAAAAAAAAAGAGAGAAAAAACATGAAAAAAAGAGAAAAAACATTCAGTCAACAACCAAAGCTGTGTTAATGGTTTCTAGGAGCAAATAGCCTTTTCGCAGCCAATCGACAAAACACATGGGGTGATTAATAAGTTTGTGGCCTAAAGTAGAATGCTGCTCATGTTTCAGTTTCGAGTAAGTAAAAATTACACATCGGTTCTGTCTGTGAAAATGGACATTGACCTTGGTCATCCTCTACCTCTGTCTCAAGACTTTATCACCAAAGGAAGTCCTTGGTCTGATTTGACCTCAGAATACTACCTCTTCACAGAGATGAAGCTCAGTGGCGTCATCACTGCTGTGGACCACTTTCTGGAGTTCCAAGATGCCAACTTCTACAAAGAAGGGATCCATCTGCTCTACCACTTTGCTAGGATCTCTAAAAGTTGACTCCTGTCTTAGCCCACAAACCTATCAATCACCCTTCGTATGTTTGTAAGATGACTTATGGCAAGCTGTTTAGCTGTGTTGATCTCACCTACACTTTGTTCTGGTCATTTTCCCACTGCCAGTTTTTACGGATGTAGCCAAGTAGCTAACTTGAGATTTAGGAGGACTATGTCCTCATTTTTAGTCCTGTCTACAAGCCAAACCGTAAATGAACAAATCAAAGACGTGGAGATGCAGAGGTTTGGATCCTGGTTAGAAGACACTCTTGAGTTCTAACACCATCCATCCATCAGAGACAGATAAATCATTAACAGCCTGTGTGCAGGCAGCATATTTCATGGTTCTTCAAAGTGCAAAAAAAAAAAAAAAAAAAGATGGTAAGGAAAAAACTAAACCATTAATAAAACAGAACCATCATAGATACTGTTAGATTAGCTTAATAGGAAGACATACTGTTCACTCCAGTTACATACAGATTAGCCAGATATTTATATTTCATGTGCAAGTTTGTAAGGCTTCTTACATTAAAAACATATACACACTGTATAGAGTGCTCTATTCATCATGTAGATACAACACACACGTTTCAATATGTGCATATGTTTAAGTGCCTCATCTTTGGATGTGACCGTTTAGGGTTGACTGACATTAAGGGAACAGTCATCTGTTTGGGATGAATACGATTACTTTACTTCCAAGTTGCACTGATTAATATTTTTCAAAATGAACAATTATCACCCAACTCTGAAATACTGCTAAGCTTTTTAGTTCCTTTCGGCTCATTGTTTTGGTTTTACATTCAACATCTCTTCTTCTCAGCCTCATTTCCAGGAGCGGAAAAAAAGCTGTTTGTAGAGAAAAAGCTCCGATAACTCCCTGTATATCACCAGCCCAACACCAAATGAACTATGTTAGATACTATTGTGTTTCTTCCTCACAAGCATTCAAAAAAAAACAAAAAACACACACACACACACGATGCAGCTTTAAAGGTCCTATACACCCAAAATTCTCCCACACAGGTGTTTTAGACTCTTGTTGCTTAGTTACACCTGTGAACTCAACTGGTGGAAGTCTCTCTTCTTTTGGTTTTCTTGGAACTGTTAGAGCGGGACATCTTACTGTGCTAATCATTTTTATTAGTATGTGGAGAATATGTGCGTGAGTGTGTAGGGCCTTTAATTAAAAACAGGTGTAATGAAGTACAATAAGAAATTGCCTATTACAACATTTTTGACAGATTAAAAAAAAAAAAAACAGTTTAAGTGGTAAACAAATAAGGAAATGAGCAGTAGTGAAACAGTTAAGTCCCATCACTGACCCTCTGTATAGCTGACAACCTAACACTGACGAAACCAGCAAAACCAAATGAAAGATACAGTATGTGGAATGTAAACCGTGTGAAGGACAATGTGCAGTACCACTGAAGAAGGTAAAGTACATTGTAGAGGAATGACAGAAAAATGGTCCTGGATGAGAAAGTCCGGGGGCAGTGTGGAAGCAGCAGATCAGTTTACAGTCCAGACCTGGGGAAGAAGGCGGTGAAGATGACGAGGTATATGAGCCTGTGGGGCACAGCTGCTCCTCTCACACACACACACACACACACACACAGACAGACAGACACACACACACAAAACGGCGCTCAGTCCATCTTCTCCTTGTGAACCAGTTTAGGGGCGTCCACAAAGTCTTGGCCATTAAACAGGATGATAGTGGCTGTAATTGCACTGGCGGCCCCCCAGAACATCACGTAAGCCAGGGTCTCTGTCCATGTGTCACCTGGAAGACGAACAGGAGTCACTTAATGGCAGTAAGAACCACTACAACAAAACTTCATTAGTGAGATTCCCTTCTTTTATTTTGTTAATATTTTTTATTACAGATTCAATTCTCCTGTTCATCGATGATGTTATGCTGTTCTTCACAGATGATTCTTTTCAGCTGCTCTTTGATGAGGGGGTTTGTTCCTCTACCTTCCACTTAGAAAGACACAGGTTTTGTGTTGGATTCATCAGGGGACAAACTTGACCAGCTCACAGTTTTCATTCTGTGTTTGTCTGAGTGTGTTTGGGATCATTGTCCTGTTGGAACATTCCTCTTCTGCTGAGCTCATTGAGACTGGG
>JBBMJY010000005.1:20332785-20374949 GCA_037833715.1 Toxotes lorentzi
GACACAACCCAGGCCAAAACTGAGGCAGCTGTGGTGTCCACAGGTTCTTCTATAACCTTGTTCATGCAGTTAGCCTTTACTGTAAATCATAGGTGTTACCCCTTTTGTAGCAGCAATCACAGGTAAGCTGACTTTTGTTATACTGAGGTTGTACTTTGGGTTCTGTATTTTAAATATAGTCTCTCTAACCTGTTCGTTTTTAATTATATATAAAATCAAATACCTGGAAAAGAGTGAATTATTTTAGCAGGCTCTTGTGCTTTTAACACCCACTCAACAGCAGCAGAAGTCAAGGGACAGAGTGGAAGAGTGACATTCAGCTGAAGTCCCTGTCTGGATTTGAAACCAGGACCCTGTGGTTCACAGTCAGCACCTTCATCTCTGAGCTATCAGCTCTACTGGCAAGCTAAGTGTATTTGGTTTTCACAACTACAGAATAAAGTTAAAGACATTGAAGGTCTGTGAGAATAAATGCAGCTGAAGTTTAAATATACACCAAAATTTTAATTTTACAAATTAAAAGCTGAAAGAACAATCAGATAATTGTGAAGTTATTTATTATAAGAAAAATCTTCTTTTTGCCAATAATGGCACAAATGCTATGCTAACCCCCAAAATAAGTGTCCAAGTGTTTGGTCTAAAGCTTCTGCCCTTAGCTTTGGATAGAGATTAAAAAATATTTGTCCAATAAGCCGTTTTGTAATTCCACTGAACAGTAACACTATCAAAGCTCAGTTTACTCTGTGAGAAAGACAGTGGCTCACATTAAAAGCCTCACAGTTGTTTAGCAGTGGAAAGCTTTTAATGTGAAGCAGCAATAACAGGAAATGTTTGGTTTGCATCAGCAGAGACTTTGAATTCTCATTCTGTAAATGCTCACTGCATTAGACCAGAGTGACCAGAGTCACAAACGCTCGGAACATTTTGATGAGGAGTTGCAGTGAAGATGAACGGGGAAGGATTTAACAGTTACGGCTAACAGATTTCATTTGAGACGACTGAGACAGATGATAGGAGGAGTGTAGGTAGATCAGCAGAGAAGAACTTACCAGCCATGAGAAGACACACGATGCACATGGAAAATGCCACCAGCATAATGATGGGCAGCTGCAAAAAGAGCAGTAATCAGAGGATCAGACAGTCGCATTCACTGCTGCTGCTGCTGCTGCTGCTGACAACAGAGGAAACAATGATTTACTGACCGTGAGGAACTTCCAGTCCTTCTGCACACGAAGAGGAGTGGGTCCATCTGACTCATCAACAGCAAAGTTGCCCAGAAACAGGTCGATGGAGTCCTGAAACCAGCAAAACCACACTGACACCTTGACTGGACTGATCCAAAACACTCTTCCAGATCATAATTATCTTCTCACTGAGGCTTGTTTTGTTGAAATGCTGAACATCGAAGGTGAAATCAGTCGATATCATTCTCTCTGCTTTATGTGTCAGGTCGTGTCATAGACGCCTTACCTGTCTGAATCCATCAGAGAAGTTGTTTTTGTAGTAGCGGATCATGGAGTTCCAGCCGTCCATCAGCAGCCCCCATCTGGTCCTCTTCCCCGTCCTGATGGAGAAACAAACTTTGATTAAACAGCAGCCATGATAATAATACCACATGGAGGGAACTCCAGAATACAACACACACATGTGCGATGCAGGGATTGTTATAGTACTGTACCTCGTGAAGTCTGTTTTCAAGGCTCCAGTCCCTGCGTACTGTACAGCGCATGCATTGGCATTGTCAGCCCATGCTGGTTAGAGAGCACACACAGAGAACATTGAGGCTCACACTCAGTGGCTAAACTTCCTACTGAACACATAACACATGCTAAGAGCTGCGCGCGCAGAAGAGCGAGGAGTTACCGTTCTTGTAGATCTTTTCAAACTCAGCCTGCTCTTCGATCCGCTGGCCCACGTTCAGAACCCCCATCCTCTGTGGATGCACAGCCAGGATAAGATTCAGGATGTCAAACAGTAACAGAACCAAATCCACTGCAAAAATGGGATTTATTCCCCAACGGCTCAAAACATGCATTTAAAGAACCATCTGCCAGTTTGGGTCCTGGAGGCAGACTCCCTCTCCATGTTTAAGAGGAGGCTAAAAACGTTCCTCTTTGATAAAGCTTATAATTAGTTCTGGCTCAGTTCTGCTATAGGCTTAGACTACCGGGGGACTTCCCATGATGCACCGAGCTCCTCTCTCCTCCCTCTCAATCTCTTGTTACTGACTCAGCTTCTTCTCTTTCCTGTAGTTCTGTTCTTCCTCTCCTCTCTTCTCATCTGCTGTCTCTATCTGCAGGTTCATCTGCCTCCAGAGCTGTAGATTCTGGATCTGCTGCTGTGGGCCACCTACTGCTCCATTATTAGACTCATTAATTATTATTAGGCCTATTATTAGTATTATTATCAGTAGTCCTATTATCGTCTTCCTCTTCTTATTAGCCTTGTTATTATTACTATGTGGAACCGGCCCTGTGCAAAGTCAGGACTAGAAGTGTGAAGCACACTAGCAGGACCTGAGGGCTGTAGGCTGTAATTACCATTAAAACCTACATTATAAACGTGTTGTATGATTATTTTGGTTTAAGCTTAGTGGCAGTGAGTTAAAAAAAATACCTGGAGCTGAGACTGCAGGGAGCGTCGGGCCAGCAGGCTCTGGATGACATTGGTCCTGTCCAGGCAGTCCATGCAGTTACTGCGGAAGACTCCTTTCTCCTCGGCCACCATCTTCCCCTCCGAGTTCACCATGAAGTAGCTGCACACAGACAAACATTTGAATAGTCCTTCATAGCACACAACTAGATACTAGCCCAGAAAAGTTGCTGGCTAAGTCACCTGTATTCATCTTGTGTCTCTGCAACAGCATCCACTAAGATCTGGAGACGGTCCCATCGCATGTGGCTGCACTCTTTGTGGAAGTCGAAGGCTATGTAACTGAGGACAGAGGAGACAGTGTCACAGTGTTAATGGAAAATTGGGACGTCAACCAAACACTGGACAATAATACAATCGGTGAGTTCACACGCACTTCAGCAACCGGGTTCCAGTCAGGTTTCTCCAGTACCCTGACCTCTTACACCTGAACCAATTTCTCTGACACATAAATCAGCAACCAGGTTTTTAAATCAGCTTTTTTAAAGTACACCATGTGCGTCACAAAAGACTGCAGACAGGGGAAATGAACAGTGGAGCCTGTGAATGACAGAAGACGTACTAACACAGAGTGATGCAGTCTCAAGTTCAATGTAAGTACGACTGAAAATGCAACGTTTCTCCAGATGAACATCTGATTATTTGTTAATCGTGAACACATTCGTACAGAGACCCACACAAGATCCACTAAAAATGGAAAAGCAGAGCAACACCAAAATACGGTCAGAGGCAAGGAAGACATGTGATTACTGACCCGTTCTCCGATCGCTGTGTCAGGTGGTTTCTCTGATTAACCTGCTTACTGAGGAGCATTTCAACACCGTAAGTCCCAGTGAGCTCAGTAAACATAAAAACTGGACAAAGCGTTGAGTGACACTTACTTGAGCATACCATTGTTCATGCCTGACACCATCTTGGCAAAGGCCTGTTCTAGTGGCTTCTCTGAGCCCTTCTGATTCACCTGGAAAAACACAAGCACACAAATGAACCCCATGCGTCTAAAGAGCCCGTCTTGTATTTGTAAAAAAATTAATAAATAAATTAAAAAAAGGGGGGGGGGCTCACCAGGTTGAGAATCGTTTGCTTCCCATAGATGAGGAGCTGAGAATCGAAATGCCTCTGGAAACCATCCATCTACACAAAGTTAAGTTTTCAAGTGGTTAGCATCCATCATTTTCACACCTATATCCATTAAAAAAAAAAAAAAAAAAAAGTCTCTTACGTGATTGGTGGCTTTGCTGATTATAGGTTTAGGTTTGTATTTGAGGTTGGGCCTCTGACTCCAGTAAAAGGGCATGGAGCCTCGTGTCTGGGGATGAAAAGAAAAAAAAAAACAGTTGAAAAGTCATTTCTAAAATCATGCACCTCTCAAACTTCAATTCCTAGACATATGAACTTAAAGCTGCTTTCATACACAGACTTTACCCAGAGGAGCTCTATGCGTCAAAGCAAATGTCTGAATCGGCTGAACCCGACATTAAACAGACTTTATTCTGACAGCTCCTCACAGCTTCATACTTGCCTGTACAAATGAAGCCTTTGCTCCCTCATACAAAACTATCTGCTCAGTCTCCACAAAGTTAGCAGCATGGCCTTCAGAGTCAATGCCTGGGAAGACAGTGGGACAGAAAACATTCATGAGCAGAGACAGGAGCATCGATGGTCATGTCAGTGGTAACATCATTACTTTGTTAAATAAAGAAATAAAAGCTGGTCTTGTCTTCCACACTGCAAGGCAGCGAAGATAAAACTCTAACTGTTGATGAAAGTGTGTTGGCTGTTAGCTCCTTTCTAGTGCAAAGGAGCTAATTGTCTATACAATTCAGCATAGACAATGCTTCAGTGTCAAGCTCCAGGATTTTTTTTTTTTTTTTACCTCTAACATAGTATCTGACGCCGGCGCGGAAGCAGCTCCTCCTGGATATGAGGATCCACTCAAAGATCTTCCCGTTAATGCGACATGGCTTCATGACGATGACTGGACCAGGACGGTCAAGGAAAGGCTTTTAGCACCTTAGCTCACTTTACACATCTCCAGTGTGTTGTAGATAAAATAAAACTCCCCACACTTCTGTGAGAACAATCTGAAAATACTACGCCTTCAGTGGAAAGGATACATCCATGGACAACAGGAAGTGCGAACTTGTGAAGCTACGGGGGAGAAAGTCACACTTATTCTAAAATATAATAGTAAAATAGGTACAAAAATGTTGACTGCAATGACAGAGAAACAAATCGGGTTAGCAGAGACATGAGTTACCTCTGGCTGTGCAGCCAGTTCTCTGAGGAGGTTCCCATTCCACACAAACCTCTGATCTGCCTGAAAACAACAACAGATACGACTCACTGAGTAAGACGTCAACACTCGTCTGGCAACACTTTAAAACAACGAGCATTTTTTAAAATCATTAGCCAATGATTACTGTGCTTAAACCGGATATTACAACCTTCATAAAAAGGTACAACAGCATTAGTTTCAAACAGGTGAACCTGACCAAGTGCCCACTGAGTTTATGTTATATACAAATCATTTATAGATGGGATTACTATATTATGTGAATTATGTTAATGCACTGTCACATATTAAAAATAACACAAAGAAATTCATTATGATCTTATATTTTTCATACTGTCGACAAATCCCAAGAAAAGACCAAAACCAACAGGTTAGTCCATCTCTCAGTACCTTCTGTCCTCCCCTCCCTGTCCATGGCTCTCACAAACAGCACTTCAACAATCAGCTGATCGTTAGCTGGGTCTGCATCTGGGATTTGCTCACAGTGAGAAAAATTCAGAGATCACCTCATCTCTGATTTATCCCTGAGTGTTTATGAGCGATTTATGATAAAGATGTGAATTTAGTGTGGACTTCTGTCAGGCGGTTCATCGGCTGTCTCACCCTCTCCAGCAGAGTCATGTCCTGGAAGTCAGGGCTGGTGTTGGCCAGCCGCTGCAGAGTGTGTGTCAGGTCGTAGTCAGTGCAGAAGTAGAAGCCGTCCGTAGTCAGCACATTGTTAATCATTGACAGGAAGGTCTTGTTCTCCTGTGACTAGAGGAGGAAAGAAAACAGACTTTTAGTTTTCAGGAACATTCATGACGATGCACTTTGCAGCGTGCAGGAAACTGGACATGCACTGATCCAAATTCAACTGCAACAAGAACAGTCCAGATCATAATTCTAGACGTATTTCTATTCACTGACTAACAAAAATCAATGGCTGGACACTGGAAAAGAGAAGCTCCTTCTCTTTATCTCTGTCTCATATCAAGGCCCATATCATATCAAGGCCTCATTGTTTCAGAAATGGTAAATCTGCCTCCATTATCGTTGTAAACCACCTGTGAGTTCGGGTATGGGGTTTTTCCCTTGAGACCAAAGGAAAGGAGTTTAGTGAAGGTTCTCGTTTGGATTTTTAAGCTGTTGTTGTGCTGCTGGCAAGGCTTAGCTTATCCCTTCCACCTTTCCATCCTATGACGTGGAAACCAACAGGGCTGCAGAAGTGACAGTTGGATCAGAGTGAGTTTCGTGCTTTGTTTTTTTTTTTTTGGAGCTTTGTGTGTCTCTGCCGAGTTAATAGGATCTGGCTGCTAAGCCAGTTATCACAGAGAGTGAAGCCTGAAGTTACACCTCCGTCCTGTCACTGTTCAGCTCTCTCTGTTTTCTTACATCCCTCTCACCTGATCAGCTCTTTCCTGTCCTGTCTGACCGGTAATTATACTTATAGACTACTTTATATTTGCTAAGTTTAATAAGTATTATTAAGTATTATCTGCTTGGTGAAAGCCACAGACTTATCTACACTGCAGACATAGTATTTCACCACTAATCTCATACTTTCCAGCCACATCTTTCAGTTAGTAAACCAAGAACAGAAGCAGCAGCAGATGAATAATGCACTGCCTGCTTCATTGAAATTAGATAGCACAGTGTGATTCCAGACCGCAAAGAAAAGACCGACCCTGAAACATGAGGTCTCCGTCAGAGAGAATGGACGCCTGTGTGACACCCAGATGAGCTGAATTTCCAATCCGCTCACCAAAGCCGAGTGTGACAATCTGCTGGACTATCACACAGTACCACTCACAGTATTCATGGCCTACTATGTCTGTGAAGAGATTTAAACTCAGCCAGGATTCTGCTGTTTACAAGACAGATTTTCTGCACCTTGTGTTTTTTTTTATGTGGTTTTCTTCCTGGTTTAAAATGAGCAGGGCACAACTGGAGAAGTGCAATGTCATGTGCTTCTGAGCACCAATCATAATTTAGCAACATCTGACTCAAAATGTAATGACAGTTAAATCTGACCACAATCGAACCACACCCACACAGTCCTGATGAAGCAGACTAGCTGAGTCTCTGACCAGTAAACTGAGAATAATGAACAGCCAGAAATATTTTATGATGCAAAGAGATTTACAAGATTTCAAAGTTTTCAGGGGCTTTGAGGTTAAAGGAGCATGCCAACATTTTGGAAAATGCTCGGTTTCATTTGGCTGCATCCAGTACAGATATTGATCCCGGAGGAGCTCAGACTAGTTAACAGATGTTTAATTCTCTACAGAATCATTGTGTAATGCAGATTTAGAGAGAACCGTGTTGCTGACCTGGATCTCTGACAGATGCAGTACCGTCTTCTTGTAAGAGATCACGTCAAAATCCACAGCCTTCCACACAGCGTGGCCCAGGAGGCTGCCCACGTTCCTCTTCCGGGTGATGACAATCAGGTACATCCCTGTGTGGCGTAAGTGGTCAGTCGCAGCCGTTTTACTGTGCGGGCTTCAACAGAGAACTGACAACACAATGCTGGATCACAAAGGAACCTACCTGCGACCAGGCGAATGGTTCCCATGATGCCACATATAGGCCTGGTGACTGCTGACGGAGGAACATCCTTTTTACCTGTGAACGCACCACAAGAGTCAGATGCTTAATCAAATAAGACAAAAACAATCAATAACCTATATGATTCTATGTTACCTTGATAATGATTCATTGATTATAAGTTTTAAAAAGAGGTTCAGTAATTAATCTACCATCAGGTTTCATGACAACCAAAGCTGCCTAACAGGATCTGCAGAGAGATCATGAAGAATTAAAGCTGCAGGCAGCGTTGAATGGGCCCTCGCCCTCTGAGCCTGTGGGGGGAGTCGCAGCCACGGTGTTAATGCAGGTCATATGTCGTGGCTCTGAATTTGCATGATCGTTTGATACAGAACCAGTGAGTTACACATCGCTTACTGTGTTACTGTGTCAGCCAGTTGCATGTTTGTCTTGTGCATGAAGGCAGACACAGGCAGTTAGAGCCTAAAGGGGCCTTGAGTCCCCATCCTTTTATCTTCAGACTTGTCCAGCTTCACAATGTGGACTCATCAAGGCCTTAAGGTTTTTCAGACCTAATGTGAAATGGACCTGTTCAACCCACTAAGTGGAGTGCATCAAGGTATTATGCATGTCATTTCCTGTTATCGGTAGGTGACTGAGTGTTGGGCATGTAAATGTCTTCAGGACTCTTATCACACATTTGAAGTTTGGAGCAGATTTGACAACATATATTTGAGTTACAGCTAGTTCCTGTTTCATGGCGAAAAAAAAAAGAATGGCCATAGTAGTCATTCTGACCATTCATATGTTATTTGCATATAATTTCAATAATCAGTAAAAAAAAAAAAAATCTAAAATCTAACAGTAAAGGGATCTGCAATATTAGGATAGGTAATACTAAACATCGGGACATCAAATTTAAACTTGAATGAATGTGAAAATTTATTAGTTCAAATACATTAATTCCCTCTTATTTTCTTTGTGAAATAAAAACAAATTCATTCTTCCTTGGATCTTAGGATACAGTAACTTAACCAATATGCTTTACAAAAACTTTTATGGACACAAATGAAGCTCACAAAGCCCTAATAATAATAAATAGTCTTTCCAGGGCTCATACCCAGAACATTAGCATATGAAGGGGAATCTCAGATGAAACTTAAAGAGACCAGGAGCTGTCACTATCCAAACCTGCTTCTCCATCAGACTCAGCCATGGCTAAAACCCCTGTCTCAGTCATTCTCCTTCTTGCTGGCATTTTTGTTCCTCCTTGGGTTTAGTCTGAAGCTAAAGTTGTAGTTATTGTTGCAGTAATGTCTAAAAACAACTAGAAAGAGCTCTGTGACACACCTCTTCAAGAGCGGGAAAAAGGAGCAAAAGTAGCATTAAAATATGATGCCTGTAAATGGCTTCAAAACAAATGAGACAATTTTCTGTTTGCGATGTAAGTGAGGCAACGTCATTAAACTTCCAAAGACTTTCTACCTGTCAGGGTCATCTCATTTGAGACCCTGTCGATTGCCAGCACAGCATCAGCCCCCTCATCGCAGGCCTCAATGAAGAACTTCTCTGGGGTTGTGTGCCTGGAAGAAGATAAAGAACATGTTATCGTTGAGTGTTTCAGCCAAGGTTAAAAGGTTCACCAAACGTCTCAGTGTCCTGCAGGTAAGGCTTGGGATGCTCATATGCAGCAGCAAAGACACCGAGAGGTCAAACGATATATCACTATACTATATGCATTATATCACTGCTTTGAAATCCAAAGCTGTTCAATTAGTTCTAGATACATAAACTGAAGCAACAACAATATAGATAAAAATATATCAAACTAAATAAAAGACAGGAACGCCCTATGAAGAGGGTCACGCTGTGAGAGGAGAATATGAGTACCACAAATTCACAAACAGTAGCCTTCATTTACCTCAAATTTCCTCTGTTCTGACCCCAAGAAGGCATTTAAATAATTGTGTTTAAAATAATTACATCAATATCATAAACACTAACTAAACAAGTCAACTAATGGCTTGAACAAACGACTACAAGTCGACTAGGAAAATCTTTGGTGGTGGGGTTGGCACTAATCGTGATCTCTTTCTTTCCTGGTGGCCTTTTAATGTCAAACTTCTGTGGGGTTGTGTTTTACTGACAGTAACACTGATGGAAAAAAAAAACTGCAACACAGACTTTAACCAACTGGTGAATGAAAACACTATTTGTATTATAAAGAGAAGGTGAGAGCACTGGTTCTGTCTTACAACCCCCTACGAGTATGTCCTGTGGCATATATGTGATATATTTTGCTATATATTGGACAATGCAGACATAGACCGGAGACATGTGGAGAGACAGGGGTATGATATGAAATGAAGGTGAACGGCCAGGAGTTGAACAGTGGACGGTGCAGTTGGTATAGTGGTATGTGCCTTTCCCACCAGGCCCACTCTGGCGCTAAAGCTGACACATGTTTAATCTGGACTCTGGGATATTCTGATTTTGGCCTCTGACTTCACCGTGGAGGTCAGTTTCCTTTGTGAGGAATAGTTACACATTACACTAAACCCAGGATCATCTGGGGCATCACTGATGCCAAGTTATGTGAGGAGAATACCAGGTCCAGTGATCAGCCCCAGTAAAACTGCAGGTGGACGCCTTCTTTTGTGTTGTCCTCGTACTCCCTTGTATGTCTGTCTCTGCTGTCAAACTACTGTATAAAGGCAACATGACAGAACACGTACTGAAAAAAGCAAGTACTGGAATGAGCAAGAAGAAAACTGGACTTGCTTGAGGTTCTTGAAGACGTTTCACCCTCATCCAAAAAGCTTCATCAGTTCTAACTAACTGGTGGGGATCCAGATATTTAGCTTCTCGTAGGGCTGTTAACATCTTCAGAGATGTCACAGGTGACTCGTGGTACCACCCTGCCATGCTGTCAGGTTACATGAGTCCTCCTCTGTTGAGTGATGGTTGTTCCAGTTTGATGTAGATGGCTTCTCTCACTCCTCTCTCAAACCATCGGTCCTCTTGAACATTGCTGTCCTCAAATGAGTGTCCCTTGTCCTTCAGGTGTAGGTGGACTGCTGAGTCCTTGTTCATCAGACTTCTCGCCAGGTTTTGGCCGGAGAAGACCAATGACCGATGACTCATGTGACCTCAATGACTCTTGAGGTGTCAACAACCCTACGAGAAGGTAAATACCTGGATCCACCACCAGTCAGTTAGAACTGATGAAGCTTTTTGGATGAGGGTGAAACATCTTCAAGAACCTCAAGCAAGTCCGGTTGCCTTTGTATAGCTTATGGAAAAACCATGACCTGGGTGACTGAGAATCTTCACAGACATAAGCAAAAAGAAACAGACATTGTTGATTATTAAATTTAGGCCTGGTATGGCAGCCATTTTCCCATAAAGCCATGTGCTCGATGGACCAGAAATCACAGCAACAGTCTGAGAAACACAGAGCTTCAAATCCCAGCAACAGAAAAATGTGACCTCTTGTTGAGCAGCAGTGCAGTTTGGAGCTTGGGGTGACGTAGTGAAACACTCAGCTGCTGTAGCAGTGACAAAGCCACACAAACACTCTATTGTTGGTCTCAAGTAATCTAGACCACACTAAACACACATGTGCTACACAAAGCAGAATTAGTGAGACAATGACTGTTACAGGATCACACCAAACTTTGTGCACAGGTTAGCCCATTTACTTCAAACCAATCAATCATCAACCAGGAAAAAAAGTTTGAGAGATTGTTCTGACTTTTCTCTGTTTTGCTCTTTCTTGTGGGATATTGAGTATTTCAACTTGAGTTTGACCTTCTTCAGGTCTGTATACACTATTCAGATGAAACGGTCTAAGAAGTGAACATCAAATCTCAGGTTGAACTTGCTGCAAATCTTATGCCACTTGTGACATGGGGCCCTGACCACACATTCTTTCCCTGTCCTACCTTACTTTAAAGGTTCTCAAGAAGAACTGTAGCAAAGATTAAGATAAACCCTGAACCCTTTATAAATATATATATATATATATATCAAATTCAGCTATTACAGTATACATCCTGTTAATTTTATCACCCTGCACAATGGTCTAAATGTTGCTTCAACGCCTCCTCCACAATGCCTGCAATGTATGTAGCAGCTGGAGAAATACAAACCCCTTTATTTACACTTAAATCTCCACTCTCCATACTCACTAAGTAAACCTGTCAAGATAACACTGACAAAGTGCAGGTAGAAAGAAAGTAGGACTAGGTACCAACAAGGGTGTGTCTGGAAAAGTACATAGAGATCTGTCAACTGTCATGAAAAGGACAAGAGGCAACAAGCTCGCTAGTCAGAGCGAATAGTCGATTACGTTTCGAAGAAATGGGTGTCATGAAACAACCATCACATTGCCGCCCCTCGATGGACTCTACCTTAACTCCTGATGTGGTCAAATTAACGATAAACCCCACAAACAACCCTCTGCTGCTAGCTAGGTTAACTAACTTTCTGCCTCGCCTGTTCGCAACTAAATAGCAAAGCCTCTCAACAGGCCGACACGGAGCGCCTCCTGCCAAGTCTGCATAACGACGCATAGATATATTCTTCATAATGAATGAGCGTGGAGTGAAACTTGGCTGGGTCTTGCTCTACCAGCCGAGCCTGTCAGCGAACTTCAGCTGCTGTGTCATCTGAACCTGACGCTGCCTCTGAATCCCAGCGCCTGTTTCACCCGGGTCATAAGCGTCGCCTCTTATTTGCCTTTTAACAGACTCGGAAATAAGGGATAAGGGATTTAAAAAAAAAACGATTAAGCATATTACATGTACTTACAAATTGTATCTCTCGTAGGCGGTCGCCATCTTCGCTCCGTCTACCTGACCTCAGTGACGACAGCCGTGAGTGGGCTCTGTCTGTGTTGCCAGATACAAAATCGTACAGTCCGTAGAGGGCGTAGTACCTAAAATGCGGTTTTCCATTTCAGGCCAAGTGAACCTGGCACCCATGAGAGGCGTGATGATGGTGGTACTTGTAGTTCAAGCACTACAATTAAGATGCCTTGCGTGTGCCTGCTGTAAATGTTTGTATGCTCTCTTATTTCCTCTAAATTTCAACTGTAATTTTTACCTTGATACAGAGCTTAAGTTGCGTATCCTGTAAACTGTTTGTACAAAAATCCACAAACGACTGTTGAAATGTCCTACTTATTACTTATTTCTTATACATATTACAATGACATTATGATATTATTATTATTTTTATTATGGCCGACTTTATTCTGACTTTCTCTTTTTTAATGTACTTTTAATTCGTGGTGTTTGCTGTATAATTTGTACGATTTATTTTTTAAAACGTTAGAATCAGGCAATATTCATGACACTCAAAGGCACGCGCGCTGTGAAGGACCCTGCTATATAAACCACGGGCGGACTTTTGTTCAGCCTCTTTTGGACGGCGCTCGGGCATGGAGTGTCTTTTGGAGAGAGGTTTTCGGAATTTACCACAAACTAAACTGCGTTCTATAAAAAGAGCGGAAGGTAAATGTATTGTATGTTAAATGTTTTTTTTGGTCTGCGTGTTAGTCAGCAGACGAAATGGAGCAAACTGCATCGTCTTCAGTGGTTCTTCTTCTCTCAACACGTGTTACAACCACGACGCCAAGGCTGCACGGTCATGGAGGAACAAGAGCATGCCTGGTTTAACTTGTGGTTTGTGTCTCCCCTGTAGACCGTAGGATGAATCGCTGTATGGAATCTGCTCAGCCGATGTCTGAGTGTCCAAGGAACTCCTGGAGCACCGAGTCAGAGATGAAGTGAGTGGTAATTAGATTATAGGAGTTTAGAGACATTTGGTTGCAAGAGGTGCAACTGAAACATCCACAGTTTTTAGAAAAGTGATTACTCCTTATTAAAATAGATGACGTGACTGGTAGCATGCTGTTATAATTTTGAAATGAATACGATAATATACATATACAGGTTTTCACATAATTAGTAGTTGTTCATCTGAAAACAAGTGAAGACATTATTATAGTGCAGAACTACTTGAACTGATCTAGTATGTGAACACACTGGTGTTTGCAGGGCTGCTGCACCATCTGCAGGGCTCAAGCCAAATTTTTAGGAATAGATTCTAATTCCCCCATTGCACCTCTGTAATAAATGTGACTTGGCAATAACATATGATCATATTTCAAATGTAATAAATTTACCTTTAATTTACAGTTCTGTTACAGGACCTCACTAAAGATGGATGCAGCCACCACCTGAGGCTCCTCTGAGCACTGAGGGAACAGTGTGATTCCCCTCACTGAGTCCTGTGTTCCTGCCTTGAGTGAAGAGTTAAGTCTGCGGCCGAGAGCTGATGGTGAGTGTCAGGACAGGATGTTACTCAATCATATGCTGTGAAAACCAATATGCTACTATGATGATTCACAAGACTAGAGTCTCTGATTATACCATGAAGCTCTTTCACAGTGCACTGAGTGTGTATAACGGTTTCTCAATATAACCAGCAAAGATCAGAACTGGTTCTAATACTGTGTTCTCTTTGGACTCGGCAGGTGTTCACACAAGGGGGGCAAGATGGAGACTGCTCTTCTATGTAAGTCTGGGATCTAAAGGCATCTGTTCTGTGCTTCTTATGTGGAATGATGATTTCATAGACTAGAGTCTCTGAGAAAAGCATGAAGTTGTTTTCACAGTGCACTGACCACATGGCCACACCAGAGGTACGGTATGCTTTAACCCATCTACTGCAGATCATCTAGACTTCAATATGTGCATTTATTAAAGCAGCCTTATCATTGTACAGTGCTTTAAATACAAAGAACAGATGCATCACTGTGCTGCTTCACTTCAGTTCGACAGGAAGGGCAGACACATTTACAGAGTTGTCTAACTTGTATCCTTAGTATAATTTAAACATGTAGACAAAGTATACATGTGTATAGATTGCTGTGATTGCAGTAGTTGGGCTAAAACGGCTGAACACACTGGTGTGGTCCCTGAATTATCCTTTTTTTTTTTTTTCTCTCCTCCATATGTTGTGGTATTGACTGTGGTGGTGTTTGTCTTGTAGCTTGTCCACACATGAGCAAATAAAGAGGTGGCGTTGACAGCTCCACAGATGTAAGTACCAACTTCTCTGGCAGTAAAGCCCCATTAGGATGGGATTCATTTTTCAGCGGGAGGTGGGTGGGTAATCTTGTCTGGGGTATAAATCATGTGATGTCACAATGTTTGAAATCAGTTCTGACGTTAATATGACTCATGATATGCACCAAAAGTGTGCCTGGGACTATTTTGGGCTAAAATTATACATAAGTGTGTGTAACTTTTAAATTACCCACCCCCTTGATGAATCAGGACCATCCCACTGGGGCTTAGAAGGGCTTTCATCTTGTAGCTCTTGTATCAGAGTGTGGTCAATGATGATGCAGTTATTTGGTTCTACTGATCTTAACTGAAGTCTACTCGCAGCGCACTGAGACACTCAATGCTGGAGCTACTAAAGATTTTTAATTTTTTGTTTTGGAAGGCAAGTGGCGTTAAATCACTGATTTCTTTCTCGTCAGGTACAAGTGTGGCATCCCAAGCTGGGCGACATTCAGAGCGAATGGACCAGGTTTGTACCGATGGGACAGTGTTAAGGGGCTTTGCAGAGTTTTATCACAGACTAGAAGACCTGTTCTCCTGGCAGAGTGATACTGAACTGAAAGTGCTGAGATGTTAACCTTAAGATGTAATGTCCTTTCACAGGTGCTGCAACTTATCAATACATCAATCAATACAAGCTTCAGAGGTGGTCAGTATCAAGCCATCCAAGAAATGGAAGCATCCCCAGAAGTTGGAAGCCTCACCAAAGTCCATTTATTATTATTATTATTATTATTATTACTAAGGGTCAGCCTCTTCAATATGTTGAAGTACCTCGAAGCTTTTAAGAGTAGGTCACTGTGTAGCTCGATAATGTTCATTGATGGCTTGAACCTTTGACATGCAGATGTATGTAAGGAAACTTTGAATAAAATGGTTGACAACACACTCAATGTTTTAGTTTTGTTTTGGGTTTTTTTTTTTTTTTTTTGGCTGATTGATCACAATAAAATGAATCCCAATATGCTAAATGCTGCTTTGTTACATGTGATGTGTTATGATTTGAGGTGGGAAGCACACAGATTAAAGTACCGCACAATTTTTGGGGCCGTTTGTCTTTTTAGTATTCCATTGCACTTATTGTGAAAGCAGATTATGATCTTGTATAAAATCTAGAAGGATTCATTACTGTGGATGAAATTGACTGTAGGTATCTGAACTCATCACCTGTTGTATAACCTGCATCTAAGCCAGTACAGTTAGATGTAAAATAACCCATCTTCATCACATAATCAGCCTTATGTGTACATTTAACACTACACCCCTGTCAGATGGGTATATGGTATATACAAACTATGTTCTGTAAGTCTGTGATGGTGTGGCGCAGAAGAATTAAAGTGCGGAGCACATAGCCTCGTGTCTACGGTCGCTATTAATCGTGGTAAATTTGGTGTGGAAAAGGGCAAATTCCAGTCCAGGAGCCTTAGTCTGACCTACACACGGTCAACCGCAGTTTTATTTTGAAGGCTGAAACCGAACCGGTAGTTCGTCTCCTTGTTCGCGTAATTAGGTAAACGTTTCAGTGGACCTCGCAGGCGGACCCTTCCCCTGTTTTATTTTTTATTTTTTTGCTGGATAGCAGTGCCGTTAGCGGTACCTGTCTTCAGGTAATTTTGACTGGAAGCTGACTTTCTTCTCTAGCCGCAAAACGTTAACATGTTGGTGTGTTTATAACAGCATCCAAAAGTTGATCAACTTGGTCTGTGTGTCTGGTTATTTGACGCTAACAAGGAGGGCTAGCTACGGTCTGCCAGGCAAACTCAAGCTAACATCGCCGAAGGTGAGCATTTATTCATTATCAGATTAGCTGTCATACTTTGGAGAGATCGAAAACCGCAAATAAACGTTTTCCCGAAATTTGCTAGGAAATGTCGAGCTACCTCACGTTAGCTGCTAACCAGTTTCACTGTCACGTAAAAGCTAAGACGACTATGAAGACCTGTGCAACACCAGCTAACTGGCATTGTTGTTGACGTGGAACAGGGAGTGTGTTTTCATGCTTCGACCTACTGTGGATGTCTTTTCTTGTATTTGCAGGTATGAGGACTGACGCTGTTTGTTTCAGGAGACAGAAAAAGTTGGACAAGTTCGTGAAGCTATAACCTTATTGTCAATTAGCAGACGGTTGGGGCTGAAGGCTTGGTCAACCCAATTCATTGGCTTGTAGCTAGCCGGTGTTATCTTGCTTAATGAACACATCTGAATGTAATGTGAAGTTATTGAGAGCATCGTTGGCAGTTTCGGAGGTTGCCGGGTTAAACCAAAGACATGAAGACATGTAGAAGTTGTACTTATAAAACACTTTAATGTCATTAAGAGCATTGTAAGTAATGTAAGAGGGGGTCACCCCTACTCTCAGTTGAACTGCTCAAACACACCCACAGGTGTGCCTCTGGCCCGAGGACGTCAGTTTGCTCTGACTTGACTCTTTGTGAACAAGTAGTGCAACTTCCCAACTGCACTGGCAGTACATGCTTTTCCCGTACACTCTCAGAGCTGCCCAGCCAACTGAGGCCAGAAGAGGTGAGAACTGAGTGTGCAGATTTTAATAATACAACTCCAGCAAGCTCAGCAACAAGGAATGACAGCTGTGGTAGGCAGAGCACTGGGGTGGGTGCGCTCATGGGGCAGCGGTGCCGTGTTGGAGAATACCACAGTGGCTATAGACAAGGCCCAGAAGCGTAGCTGTGACAGCTGGAGCCTCAGGGGGTGGACCTCTTGGATCTGGGGAGGGTGGAGACGTCAGAGTGACCCAAGTAGTCCAGTAGAGGAGTACTGGGAGGCGCAGGAGAAGCTTCAGCCCGTGGAAATTGAAAATGTCTGCGCAGGGAAACAGGAGACCTCGGTACATTCCAGATGGTGGAATAAATATCTCCCAACTTCTTACCTTCTCTGGCCAAGAAAAACAGAGTCAGGCAGACTAAGACAAAGGAAACATGATGGTCAGGGTGGAGGTGCGCTGGACCACGATGGGGACCTTTCTGACTACAGAACACCTCCCCCATCTCCCACACCTCCTTCCTCTCGGCTGACGTCTCCCTTTCGACTCTTCATGCACAGCTGGAATGTGGAAACCGTGCCAGAGCACTACGAGATCTGTTTCAACTTTCTCCGCCACTTGTTTGACCTGTTTGTGGTTGGCTTCCTGTGGACCGTGTCCCCTCCTGCCAAGCTGATCTTGGAGGTGCTGGGGGTCCAGGGAGCACTGAGGCTGTGGTTTCATGGCATGGCCATGTTTTTCGTCTCCACGGTCGGAATGGCAGGGTTGCTCTGGTTGATCCAGGAGTATCTCCCTCAGTTCGCTTTGATCTATGGCATCATACAGGCGCTGGTGATCTCTGTCAGTGTTCGACAGAGTGTGATCATCGGCACAGAGGACGAAAAAGAAGAAAAGGATGAGGAGGGAAAGGAGACTGATGAAATGACAGACAGCAGGGAACATAAAGAAAAACTAGTGTCTGTTAAGGACAAGGTGAAGAAGAGTTAAACTTATGGTAAGCCCCTTCATTTCTCTGATGTGGTGGTTACACTTTACTGGAGTGTGTGAAAATTAACTCTACAGCAACGTATTACACAGTTTAGTTAGCAACTTACAGTGAAGACAGCGGTCCACCATCCTCTCAGCTGTAATATGTACTCTGCTGCATGTGTTTTTGGACAATTTTGGACAGTGTTTCTATATTTGATTATTTGATTTGGCTGCTGATCAGCTTACCCTTTTGTTTTTGTACATCTTTGTAGCCTATTAGACATTTGTAGAACCTGTCTAAGCACTGTAGGTACTATTTGTACCACTTAATACTTCTGCTTCAGTGCGTTGTAAATTTCATGCTTTTGACTCCACTACATTTATCTGAGAGCTGCACTGTTCAGTTAGCCAGGCTGATATTTTGACCAAAATGAGCTCATTGCAGATTTATCAGTATGGTATATAAGATAATTAATAAGAAGAGGATCTGTTGCCTTTCAGTTTTGGGATTAGCTGATATGACACAGTGGCTTAATTTATGGCTTTTTGAGTGTTTGTTTTTTCTTTGTAAATTCAGATTCTGTAAGGAGAAACACAAACTGCTCACACACACAGACACACTAAGGCCTTGTTGAATCTATTCTGATCCTCTCACCATAGAAAAATGAGTGTGAGATTTTTTCAGTGGTGTGAAAGCAGCTGGAACCACAGACGGAGAACAGAAGGGCTCCTCTGGGAGACACAGAGAATTCATTTCATGCGCCTGAGGCCTCTGATCTCCCTCTGCTTTAGTTTTCATAATTATCTCTTCACAGATGAATGTCCCCTCAGTGTCCATTATGGTCTAACACACATTAGTCCAGGGATATAAGAGATAATGGAACAGATTCTGCTGGAATAAATGCTACGATAACATTTATTATATGCATATATAAGTAAATGAAAGTGTGCTGTGGACTTTACTCAGAGATCTGTGTTTCCTCCACAGATGCCGAGGAGCCGCTGTCTGTTCAGCTGTATCAGACCTCGTCCAGGTGTTTGACGTCGCAGTAGTGGGGGCTACATAGTGAGACTGTTTGACTTCACCTCTGTGTTCTGCAGTGCGACTTTATACATTGTATTGCACATTCATTACAAACTCATAGAAGTTGTAACGTTACGTCACTTTACATTCAACGCTATTGGTCTGTATTTTATAGACGTCTGTACACTTTCAATCTTTATTTCACCACCAGAATATCAACACTGATAGTCACATAAAGTTACGTTTCAAAGTATATTTCTTTTACTGTAATGGGGTCCATGAATGTTCAGGAAATGCTTGTAAAGTCACTAAAAGGTGAAGATTCCCAGTATTTAGAGAACCCTGCATTTTATTTGACCCTGTTTACATCTCATTGTGCTGTGGACTCACCCTGAGACAGTCACCCAGGGTGTGAACAGCTGATGGCCTCTCTGACTGAGAAGGAACAATCAAAGCTGAATGTATAACAAGTAAATGCACAGCCTGGATGAGTAGATTTTTTAAGCATCACCACCAGGAAAGACAGAAATACAAATCCCTTATATATAAACCACTACATTAATAAAAACTAAAAAAAAAAACCTGGTTAAATGGAAACCTTGTAGGAGACTGAAAGAAACAGTGTCTGAACCCTCACAAAGAATATCACGGTGCCCCTGAGAGTCAGGTCAGAAGTAAGAAAGATTCTCTGAATGAACAGAATTCATACTGATAACACAGAAACACACACAGCAAACAAGGAAACTGCCCTGTGAATCACGGGGTTATAGCCAATCAGAGTTCTGCTTCAACCACACACTTCAGTGTCCATCTTTGTCACTGAAGGTACACTCACATTAGCCACAGCCCCTGCAAATATTCAGCCCATCTTTATTATGAATTAAACTGAAGTTTGTATGACAGACAAACTGAAAGCATAGACTGAGGCTTTGACTTCACACAGCCAGCTGCTGCAAACCCTCACACACTGTTTGGAAATGAAGAAGCAACATCATATTATTCTTTGTGACTGTAAACAGTTCAATCCCTCTTCTACACTGTTTACAGTCAGATCAATATGTCTTCGTCCTGTGACGTCACCTTTCACTTCCTTCCCGGCCTCCGTGTGTGTGGGGTTGTTTAGCTGCACGGAAAGCTAATGTGAATGCACCTTTAGTTCAGCAGAACAATTGTCAAACAGCCATCAGTTGTGACGTTTGCTGTTTGTTTTCAACCGTTCATATCATTTTCACACAGCGAACTGAGAAAGACCGAAGTGACCTGTGGTTTCCTGAAAACCTGACCCACACACAGCACATGGATCATGTTACACTGAGATTCCTCACGCGACACGACACTGTCACTGGCTCGTGTCGTGGGAGGAAGCCGTTTGTAGAGATTTGAAGAACAGGACACACAAAACCAGCAGCACATTTTAAATGTGTTCACTGTTCACTCTTTGTGTTTTTTTGGCCTTATGTCGTTTTCTGTGCAATGAAATTGCTCGTTTGAAACTTTCCCCGGGGATATAGGCCTCACTCTTTCTCCGCAAGTACATGCTTTGGCTGATTTTTAACATCCCCTCTCACGCTTTGGATTTACAGATTTACAGATTTACAGGTACAGAGACAGAGCGTCTCGTCTGGTTTCAGTGCACAGGGGCCTGTTTTTGCACACAACACTCCTGTTGAATGGAACTTCATTTGCCTTGCATCAGACATTTCTATTTCTACAGCATGTGCCACTAATTAAAAAAAAAAAAAAAAAATCTAGCTTTGCTTCTCTATATAACAGCCTCTAAGATGTGGAAGTCTGTGGCTGCTGATGTTGTTTGTGTGCACATAATACCTGACAAAAATAGAATTAAAAAAAAACTACAGCCAAAATGAAAATCAAAACTTGTATGGTATAACAATATGAAGATAATACTTTATAGAATAAAATACTGGATAGTGACAGATTTTATAACAGGGGCTTGTAAGTGAACTGCCATGCTGAAAAAAAGTCCAGAGCGCAGCGTCATTTGTTTAAATTCCACCGTGTCATTATCATTATCTTGGTGGTGTTATTCTAGGGAGTATCTTCACATTAAATTTGGATTTTAAAATTGTAATTATTAATTTGATCCATGCACACGGGTTGAAAATCAGTCTTTTTAATATCAGCAGCTATAGACATCCATAAAAATAATGTCAAACTCATCTTGGGCTTTTTTTTTTTTTTTCCCAAGAAAGTGACACATTGTCTACAACTCTTTGTTGCCTTCTAATTCAATGTTTGCTTATATGGAGCTTTCATTGCAGTGATATTAACGCTGATAATCCCTTGTGAGGAAAGCTATTTTTCTATGGGTTAGCCAGTGCGCCTAAAGTGCTGGATCACTGAAGCTAAATAAACTGTGCCCTGTAAAGGAAGGAAGAATCTGCTGTGACCTGTTACTGTACACCTGATTTATGGGCCACTTTGAACCCAACACTACACTGAGGTTAAATTCTCCCACTGGCTAAATAAAACTGATGTTCTTTTATTAGATGAGTCTGGTTGTCTTTTGATTTTGTGTGGATAACACTTTGCAGCCATGGCCACAAATCTAAAGCAAATTGTGTCAGCAGCTGTTGTAGTGATGTTAGGATCCTGAAGTACTGTGCTCTGATAGAATCTGGACACTCAGAGCTTCAGTCAGATAAACCACCACAGTGAACATCATGTCTGCTGAGATCAGATGCGTGATGGTGTAACAGTGATGGAACGAACAGAAATAGACATCATGGAAGAGATAGAGCACCTGATTCAGACGAGTTCTGATCCATAAACATTATCAGATGACTGACCATGAGCTTCAGGGTTGTCTCCTTAAAAAAATACTAAAATGTTTCTGGAATAATTCTTCTGTTCACCACTTGCTTTTCATTCATTTCACAATAAAATGAAAACAGAATCTTGAGCTGTATCGCAGGTTATTATAAAGTATTCCTTCACACGTTCAACTGATAAAATATTTTTTTGGGGCCAATGTAGAATCAAACCACAGTGATTTTCAGGTTACAGTATCTACAGTATCACTCACAGGTAGCTGAAATACCACCTGTCCTCAGGTTCACGGTGTGGTCTCTGAATTAAACACAGGTTTAACATTAGATGATACAGCCTGTAAGAACAGCATCTGTTTGACCTCATAAATTAGATTCTGACTGTGGGACCTCTTTCAGACAAGTGGCATTGATTTAATAGAGCAGGATCCACCTCAAAGGAGTAATACTTTATTTAGCCACAGGGTGGCAGCAGAACAAGCTGAAAACACGACTGATTTCGTATGGAAAGGAGTGTTTGCAGAGTTTCACAGCCTCAACTTTACTGCTGGTTTGTCAGCACTGTGATCAAAGCAGCAGTAAAGTTGAGGCTGTGAAACCAAAACAAGCTAAAAGGGGCTAAAAAGTTGGACAGAGCTGAGGGGAAACTGCAAAACTGACAATAATTCACTATGAGTGACACCTTTCACACTGCAAATAAGATCCTTCATTAATTAAAAATTAAACAACACGAGGGCAGCTGTAAGATCCTTAGCGTGCCAGCTGATCTTTACACCATGGGCCTGAGGCTTCTTGGGGGACCATGGATCTGGAAGCTCAGGCTGGTCAAACCAAAAAGGCAGATCACCATTTGATTTTGAGTATTTATGCTACATTGCAGATATGAAATAGACTCACCTTCTTAAGTCCATCACACTCTCTGTGTGTGACTACCCACAGTCATGCTCCCATGTGATATACAACACATACTTGTAAGTCAGTTTCAATCACAGTTCAAAACTTTAATTCACATTAAATCTGCTCTCATTATGCTTAATCATATATACAGAACGGTGCATTACCAGTACAAGAACAATGTACATATGTAACAATGTCTACGTGTGTAGATAATACAGAACGTGGTGGCATAAATGAACTGAATGAGTGGAATCCACAGAACGGTCACATATCAAAAATGGTCTGAAACAGTAGAGGAGGAGGGTGATGATGGAACCTGTATCAGGTGAGATTTGGTAATAGCTGAGACATTGAGTACAAAGCCTGGGCCAGCAGTCATGCATCTTTCACTTCTCCTGAGTCCTGTTAGCTTTGTTGATGTGTGATCCATTCCTGGATCTGGATCACAGAACTCTGCATCTTTATACAGTCAAATTATAGAGTTTTTGTTTGTTTGTTTTACTATCGACATGCAGCTGAATTTAAAGGGAACCTATGGGTGCAAGGAGTTAAGTGAGTGAGTGCATCATCAGAAATCAACTTATTCCCCAGATCAACCATCCTCACTTCACTCTTCAACGTCCTATGCAACGACACAGCTCTACAAACCTTCTTCTGATGCACAGATGTCTGAACTTCCCAGCGAACACAGTGGATTTCTCTAAAAACCAGTCAGGCAAATAAAAACCAGCAGAGGATTTAGAAGTTAAAAATACCATCACTCATTCTGTTAATGGTTAAAGGTTTTCATCACATCTAATGCTGCCAGAAAATTAAATAACAGCAGGAGCTTAATCAGTTATTACAGCAAATGGATCAATTGTAAAATTAATCAAAGGTTTCATGTCAGAAGCTTTTGGGGGGCGAGGCGAGAACTAAACCAGCAGCCTTCGAACTGATTTGAACTGAATTAGAAGCATGTCCGTCCACCCACGCTCCCCATTCTTCATATGTAGTTTAACTAATCCAGACACACGTCATGTCAGCCTCATAAAGTAATGTAATTAATTCAGTTCCTCCAGCACAGGCAGAAGATGGATTTTTCCAATCTTAGTTCAAGTTCTCTCATGACAGCAAACTGTCATTTTGAAATAAAAGCAACTTGAGTCCAGAGCAGAATCAGCGCAGGTGTGATTGTCCAACGTGGCTGTAATGGCTACAGATTGGCTGTGCATAATTTTAAGTGAGCAAAGTTCCTCATATTCTAACCAGAGTCAGAATGACGTGGGCTCATCGAACCTTCAGAGGTTTACAATATTAATACAATACGGAACAATATTAAAACGTGGAGTAAAAACTCCAAATATATCAGCTAATATCAACCTGCCAAAGCCTCTAATAAATAACCAGTTTGTGAACTGAGTTCAGTTTCCTGAAACTATGGAGACACTGATTAAAGTGTCTCCATACGCTCGCAGATTTAAATGCTACGTTCTGTGATGTAAACTTTAAGATGAATTTATCCCTTTTTGCTCACAGTGGAAACCAAATCTTATGGTATTTTCAGTAAACATTTATACATGTTTACTGTGATTAACACGTTGCTGTGAATTAAACTGTGACTGACACTCACACTGACTTTTAAAAACTAATTGTGGGAAATAAAAGAGAATTGTCCTTTAAAGAGAAGCTCCATTTAAACCACACTGTAGGGGTTCATTCATTCTTTTGTAATTAAAATGATATTAAAAATATAACGCATATGTTGAACATGTTCAGGCTTACACAAGCAATTAACTGGAATTAATTAACTGTAAAGTCTACCAAGTGATCACTGTTATCTTCAGGTTAGAACAGAAGTACTGAAAAAGTCAGAGTTGTGTCATATCGCCAACAATCAGGGCCATATTCTCCAAACATGGATTAAGTAATCCAGGTTTACATGAAGTTAACCAGCTAAAAAGATTCATTTAATCCTCATCCAGCTAACTTGGACCTTCAGAAGCGGTTTAGGCGTTTAATTTGTTATGTGTACTGATTTTCTGTTATGATACAGCCTAACTGATTGATCATTTTACTCTACACTGTGCAAGATAATAATATATATTATTCATATTTGACAAATACATCAGGATTTCAGAGTCTGTAAGTAAAGGAGTTATCTGTATCTGAGAATGACTTGTGAGGTTTTAGTCCTGATCCAGCTAACGGAGAATAAGCTGGACTTCAGTGGGTTTGCGGTTAATGTCTTGTTGCTATGAAAACAAAGTCAGATAAACTTGAAAAGAGAATCCAGGCTTAAAGTTGGTTTTAGCTAACTCATGACATTTTTGACGTTCCTGCCGAGGACCGGTTTCCAAAGCGCTCCAAACTGTTTCGGGGGTTATTTTAGTAGAAAGCCGCTGTTTCCACTCATTTTACAACAGAGTGAAAATCCTGCTGTTTGAAAATGGTCCACAGTTATGCAATGTACATAAATGTGCTTTGAAAGGAGAAGACTGAGTATTAGTCCATTGGTATTAGTCCTGTTCTACTATCAGCACCGCGTGTTCTTAAATTTGTACATTAAAGAATTAAACACTTCACAGTCATTCCATCAAACCTTTTTAAGCTGTTTATAGTGTTCTTATTTGTTTTAGCTTAGCTAAAGCTTAGTTTAATTTAGCTACGACAAATCACATACTTACATACGTGCTGCTGAACATTTTCCAAAGCATCCTGCACTCTTATAGGTTTTTAAATTAATTTTTTGGGGGGGTCTCAACTACCAGGTAATATAAAAATCACTGCACAGACAGAGGCCTGTGGTGATGCAGGAGTAAGTTCAGGCTGATGACTGACTCATATAGAAGCAAATATTGCAAACGGCTTCGCAATGTAATATAATATAATAATAAACTGAATATAATTTTATTATTTTAACATGTTCCGACATTTTACAAACAAAAATGACTCAACAGATGAATCGATGATGAGAATAATCATCACTGGCTACCCTAAGGCAACGGGTGATTTGAGTCTTGTGTAAATGGAATGGAAACCAGTGGCTGCCTGGAAAATAGGAGCGCGTTTCAAATTCTACCATCGTGCTTTGGAAAATGATCGGCTGAAATCTGATGCGCAGTGTGTGGGATTTGTAGTAAAAGAGCTAAAACATGCACAAAAAAAACAAAAACTTGGTATGGCCCTTTAAACTCTATTCTCATCATGGCAGTATGTGTCCTTTGTGATAAACTTAGAACTTGCAGTTATCTTTCCATGTTATGAATCGACACTGAGCACGCTATCAGCTGCTGAGAGGAGAGCAGGATTTTCAGATGGGCTAATTTAATAATCCATGTCGCTCCGTGTTTTTCAGAGCAGCAGTGCAGAGGCTGTAATCCTGCTCGGGCAGCTGGGATGTTTCTGACCCATGACTAGAACGCAGCACCAGGCCTGCCTGTACCTCAGTGATGAACTAAACTAAAAAGAAAAAAGAACAAAAAAAAAAAAAAGTGCAGTTTTGTGATGCGTCACTGTTGTGATGAGAAGCCCCCCCCTTTCTCCACGCCCCCACACACAATCAGCCTGCAATGCCCATTAGTGGGTGTGTGACCCTCCAGAGTTTGGGGGCACTGTGGTCCCCCCAGCCCCTCTCTGTCCATGGCCTCTCCTGCCGTGGCCCAGGATGCAGTGAGCACTGCCACACCCTTCTTCGTCGTCGTCCCCCTCGCTTTCAGAGGATGATTCTCCAAACTGTCGCGGCTTCTCATAAACGCAGCAGCCTGGAACACACACGCGCACACACACACACACACACACGGTTAGGATCGGCCCTGGCGATCTACATCTACAGCTGATGCCTTCACTTGACTCACTGTAAGCTTCTGGATCTCAGTTTGAAATCCTTGTTCAAACAAGTCTGGTCAGACACAGTAAAACTAAAGGGAGCATGTGGTAAAAATAGCTTCTCAGCCGACATTTGATTTGAGCTGTGGAGCAGGAGCATGAAGAGGCAACATTAAATATCTGAGGTCTAACATCAATTACACAGTAAATGTGGGTATAATAATGTATACAGAGTAGAGTGTCAGTACTGAGCCATTCTGAGCCTTAGTAATATAGAAGGAAATATAGTGATGATGCAGATTTTTAAAACACAGCATTATGGGAACTATGAATTGGATAATGAAAACTGTAAGTAAGTAAGTTGCCATGGAATCCGCTCGGACTATCTTCACTGTAAAAAGTAATGCTGCATTAGCATTTGTGCTCTAACCCTGCACGTATTGATTCGGACTGATTTGATTAAGAAAACATCTGAACATAATGATTATGAAGTGCGATCTCCAGTTACAAGGGCTGTGTTTTATTCTATGTTTCATAAGACAGCTGATGAACATCTATCTGCAACGGACATCCACTGTCACGGGAAAAAGTTACTCGTGTTTATTCCAAGATGTGTAGTGATATAGTGTAATAGAAAAAAAAAAAGGTAAACTAAAATAAATAATAATTCTCCATCATTTTATGTCACAGTCTGATTGTTCAATCTGCGAATCTGTGAAGGAAGGGCGTCCACTACATTAATTACATTTCAGAGGGTGTGTGCTGATCAGGAAGACAAACTCACATTTTGAAGACCTCCTTCCAAGGTGTTCATTGTCAACAGTGTCACTGGACCACTCCACCTTCTTCTCAGTCTTCCTCTTCCTCAGCTTGATTGTCAGGCTTCGTCCCTCCTGTAACATGTGGAAGGTCTGCTGTGAGACACCGGGTATCAAAGATAGACCAGGCCCAGTGGTTAACTCTGTGATCATACAGCAAGAAGGCCCGGAGTCCAAACCCAAAAGAAGCCACGTCTGCGAGCCATGTCAGCCCCATGTGATAGCTGACTCCACAGACTCCACTCCTTTGGATTCAGATTTTCTACTTCAGCGAGGTCCAACTTGGGTGGCGTGTTACGTGGGGTTGAGGTACAGGATCTGTTCAGGCCAATCAAGTGCTTCCACATCAAGCTGGGAAAACCATTTTTTTTTAATGGACTTAGCATTGTGCATGGAGTCACTGTCATATTGAACCAGGAAAGTATCACTATACACTGGAAAATTAAGATTTCCCTTCATTTGAAATATGTGACCTGGAATAACAGATCCAGATCAGAAACACACGGACAGGGATTGTCCGCCTATTTATGGCTCTATGCACTAAATTACCATTATATGCCTTACTTTACATACTGTAATAAAACACACACTTAAGTGTATTTTTCAGGTCTGAATATGATCTGTTCCTATTTCTAATCTATGTGGTAGGATAGTCTGTTTTTCATATCAGTACCATCCGGAGTTTAACGCCTAGTGTGTGTATCTGGGTCCGGAGCCATACCTGACCCCGTTCAAGAACCTGCTCCAGAGAACCGCAACCTGGAGTTACTCTAAACGCGAGATGTTACATGGGAACATTTTGCACATTCTCAGATATGAAACTGCTGTAATGACGATAGTTGGCTAACATCCTAACGAGCGCTGTCATTTTAAAAAGAGCTTAACAGGTTAGGCCTCGTCCAGCTTTCATGCGGCAGGTGCTGAAAGCCGTGCCATAATTTCAGGATGATAATACGAACGCTGTCTGTAAGCAGCGCGGCCTCGTCGGTGCTAGAAACGGTTTAGCACCATAATATAACTCTGGTTAGCAAAAACAAGCAACACGTCTTAGCGTCAAGCTCCTCATTATTTACCTGCTGGGGCGGCGGCGGTGTGCTAGTCTGAACAGTCTCCGTTATCGTCTCACTTGATGTCCCGGGAACCTCCGCCATCCCTGGAGTTGCTTAGCTAACCCTACCGTTAGCTAGCTTCAAGATGTAAAAGAACCGGGGTGTCTGTAATTACAGTGTTATGATAGCTACACCTGCTCACCTCGCTCCTTTAAATCACAAACTGTATTAAATTTGAAGGCTGTTGACCTGACGACAATGATGTGCTGAACACTTAAGTGAGATGCGGCCAACACAGAGTCAAGCTGCGAAATGAGTTAGTTAGTTAGCCAGACTCCGAACGGAAGTTTAACGTTCCCACGTCAAAACGAATAACAGCTGTGTGAATCACGGTGTCACAAAAAAAACCCACCAAAACACTGTGGTTTATCATAATTTTATGCATGTAACAAAAAATATTTATGACAAGGACATTACGTTTTGGACATGTTATTTTATTTTTGAAACCTAAACAAGTTTCTTTCTCGGTTTAGCTTGACAGCAGTGGTGTTGTGGGGAAGATATTTCCAGATGCACAATGGTAATTTCCTGTTGTCCGTAAGTCATAACAGTCCGCCAAAAAACAGCATGTTCATGCTGAGAATGAAAGGAAAAAATATATTATAAAAGAGCAACATGGACTGACGCGTGTTTTACGAGGCTATACAATGATGTAGTATTTACATATAATTAGCAACATACTAGAAATGGACTTTCTTGGGCTTTTCAGTGACGAAGTAGCTAAGATAGAAGGTCGTTACTGACACCTCAGAGTATTAAAAACACAGTAAGTAAACTTAGCCGGTTGAAATGCTAACTGTCAGCGCACACAAACTTGTTTCACGCGAAGCTAAGTTATTAGCTAGCTTCCCGGAATCAACGGCTGTGGTTCTGTGTGTTTGTTTCCTTGTGTAGCGTGTCACTGAAGATGTGGAGGGCAGGTCGTGTCCTTGGTTTGAGATTGGCAGGAAAGGGAAGAGCAGCCAGACTCTGTTCCAGCCACCCACCAAAACCTTCATCATCCCAGTCAAGTTCCTCTCCGCGGCCCAGAGCCGAGAAGCACAGGCGTAGACGAGAGCGGGAGGAAGCCATACTGTCAAGTCAGCACAGTGTAAGTAGGAAAGAAGAATCCGGAAAAAGCACCTGCTGTTATCAGTTCCACCCAAAGCAAAACATATGACAACTACATCCAACGGCTTCATAAGGAAAGAATATTCCAGTGATAATAACACTGTGTATGAATATATTTTACACCCCTGTTAGTTTGTACAGATACTTTAGGTCTAATAGTGTGTCTTTGAGCTTTGACTGGTCATTCATGAATGACCAGTCAAAGCTGGTGTATCAGTGCATGTTGTGCACCTACTCCCAGTGCGTTACATGATACTGAAGTTCTCTGAAGCTGCTGCGTTGGACAACCAGTTTAGTTTGTACTGTCTTTACCCTGAGCAAAGTGTTGTGACAGCATCATATCAGTGTGACTGTGGAACATGGAGGTGGGAGTGTGCTGATGTGGGTCTGAGTGAGGGTAAAAGGTGTAGGGGAGATGATGTTTATAGATGGTGCTGTGGGTGCAGGTTTGTACCCAAATACTGAATGAAAAGATGAGTCCCAGTCTCAATGAGCTCAGCAGAAGAGGAATGTTCCAACAGGACAATGATCCCAAGCACACTGCAAAAAGCACAGAAAAGTTTATATAGAAAAAAAGGTGAAAAGTATTTTTGAACAGCTGAAATGAATCATCTGTGAAAAATGTCTGATTGTCTCTTCACAGATTAGTGTTAGACTGGTATCTGTCATCAAAATAAGGGCACACGTACAAAATATTAACAAAATAAAACAGTGGAATCTCACTAATGAAGAGTGGACTGACTTTTGTTGCAGTTGGACCTTTTGTTACACTTTAATTAGTCCAACATTCCTCATTTTCAAATGAATTGGCCTCATTCTTGTTGGTCTTTGGCTAAAAGCATAAAATTATTTAAAATGAACAGAATTAGTTATTAACTCATCATGGGCACATTCAGTTTATATTGTGTGTATATATATATATATTCAGTATAAAAAAATACTAGCATAAAACATTTGCAGTATGTTCATTGATTTTGTGGCATAGTATTAGTTTCTATGGAATAAATAGTATTTCAAAAACAGTTTACAATTGATCAACCCTGTTTCACCATTGGTGATTGTGTTTCCAGACAGCAGAGGATGAATGTGTGAAGTGGAGTGAAAAACAGAAGATATTGTACACTGCTCAGACACCTCCTGGGACGAAGAAAGGTGACTCATTTTTCCAGCACCAGGTTGTTTATATGTTGTGTTTCTCTGCAGATCTAGAAAAGATCATTAATTAATTTGTTTATTTTTGTCTTCGCAGACACCAGCTTGCCACTCCCGCCCTCATACAGTCCAGAGTATGTGGAGTCCAGCTGGTATCAGTGGTGGGAGAAAGAGGGATTCTTCAGTCCAGAGCAACATGTGAGGATCCTCTATCTATATTATCGTTAATAAAACTAAAGTGATGGCCTATATATATAAAGTTATTAGAATATAACCTCCACTTAAATAGAGCCTTCCAAATACACAATATTTCATTTAAAATAAATCAAAGCTAACGTGTTTAAGTCACAGATTTTTTTCATGTCTAACTGAAATGTAAAATTTTTAACAGAAAAATGAAAAATAGTCAGAATGCTTTGGTTCTTTGAATATAACCAATCTGTTCGCATAAAGCAGTAACATCACTGACACAACACAAAAAGAGCCATACTAACAACAACCCACATCTAACTCAGCAGTTCCTAGATTTTTTTTCCCATCATGCCCCCCTTTGGGAGCTGAAAACTTGGCTGCCAGAAATGTGGGACCAATCTGATCTCTGAAAACCAGAAGAGAAAAGAAACATTTCTGTCAGCTGCTGACCTGGAAAAGTTTTTTATGATTTTATTTAATTCCATCCCATCTGGGTAACTATAACTATCTGTAACTATAACTCTATTCTGCACTCGGGGAAAAAAAAGTACTTGTGATAAATGGATTGGCTCTAAGCCATACTCAGACCTACTAAGACCATTCTGTGTGTGCTGTGTGTAGGTTGACAGAAAAGACTCTAAGTCTTTATTTGCAACCAAGGGTGACTGTGCTGTTACAGCAATACAAAACAATAATAATTAAAGTGATCATCATTATAGCATGATTTTTGACTTTAAGGACCAAAAGAACAGGCTACAGTACAAACTGCGCCTCACTCGTTTGTCACTTGAGCCGTTTCCTGTTTTTCGTCTGCTTTCAAACTTAATGCTGTCATTACTTAATGCTATTCAGGAGAGGTTATCTCACGCCGTGGATCAGACCTTCTCTCTGTGTATCCCTCCACCAAATGTGACTGGTACTCTGCACCTGGGTCATGCTCTGACTGTAGCTGTAGAAGACGCCCTGGTTCGATGGTAAGTGCCAACGTATGCAGCACGCTGTGTGATGTATCTGTTGTTACTAGTTAAGAACTGAGCCTTATCTGTTGACAAAGCAGTAATATTTCAATTTGTAATCCATCAGGAGAAGGATGCAGGGCTACAGGGTACTGTGGGTTCCTGGTTGCGACCATGCAGGTATTGCAACACAGGTATGGCAACTTCCTGTCTTCTTTCTTTTTCATGACAGTCTGGGATTTGAAGCATAAGCTCACACGTCCTGGCCTGGAATTCATCCACCGTCCTCGCTCTGTTTAGAACTGCATTCGACAGTCCAAAAAAAGCCAAGGTTTCAGCAGTCTGAATTAGTCCAATCAGGTGGGTGTCTGTCTTTGATTTACAGTCCCTGCGCTGGAGCTCAGCAAGGAAACACTGTGAGTGGAAGCATAAAGAGGGAAAGTCATAAAAAAAAGAATGGTATTGTGGAAAACATCCAGTTGATGTAATGTAACTCAGACTGCTGAAGGCTCATATTAGCTTCAGAGTCAGGACCACAGATTTTGTCCCCCATCACTTCCACTGGAGCAGCGCCAGGAGACCTGTTCACAACCAGAGTGGACAGCAGGAGTGATCATAGCCTTATATGGTTATTGTAGTTATATAGACTTGAAAAAACATGAGCATAGCCCCTTGTTTTGTGTTGGATCAGTGATTCTCAACAACCAGCTCCTGGAGCTCATCTCCTGACTCCTGAATTCTCCCTTTTTTCTGTAATGATTGGTAATGTTGGCAACATTATCTGTCTCGCTGTCTCTCAGTTTGCTTTATTGGTATTGCCACAAACAAACAAAAAAAAGAAAATATAATATATATATATATGATAATACAATCAGTGAATAGAATAAAAAAACAGAAAATGGGGAAAAAACAAAACACGTGTGTGTGTTTTCAATATGTAGAATAGCCTGTCAAGATAATTATTTGCCACATTCAGAGATGTTGTACTAATGATCTGTCTCTCAGTTTGTGACATTCAGTTTTCTGAGTGTGTATCTGATCTGTCTCTGTCTCTCTGACCCTCTGACTCTCTGTTTCTCTGTCTGTCTCTCTCTCTCTCTCTCTCTCTGCCTCTCCCACTCTCTCTGTCTCTTTGTCTCTCTGTTTCTCTGACTCTCTGTCTCTCAGTCTCTCTGACTCTGTCTCTTTGTCTCTCTGACTCTCTTTCTGAGTCTGTCTCTGTCTCTCTGTCTCTGTCTCTCTCTCTCTGCCTCTCTCACTCTCTCTCTGTTTCTCTGACTCTGTCTCTCAGTCTCTGTCTCTCAGTCTCTCTGACTCTGTTTCTCTGACCCTGACTCTCTGTCTCTTTGTCTCTCTGACTCTCTTTCTGAGTCTGTCTCTGACTCTTTGACTCTGTCTCTGACTCTCTCTCCCTCTCTCTGCCTGTCTCTCTGACTCTGTCTCTCTTTGTGGTTCTGACAGGTTCTTGTCACAGATTTATTTCCTCCGAAACTGATCTGATCTGACTGTGGAACAAGCTTTAATAAAATGCTGTATTTCAGCTACATGCCAGTTATATGTCCGAAGCCACAGTGTGAAGTGTCCTTTTAAACAACCTGGAATGTGTAAAAAGAAGTTGAAAAAATGTCATCTCAAAGCAATGTCACAAGACACATTCGACCCATGGGCCTCTATTTGCTGAGCATTGCTCTAGAGTGTGGCATTTCATTTGTGTGTGTGTGTGTGTGTGTGTGTTAGACAGTGGTGGAGAGGAGACTTCTGAGGGAAGAAGGGAAGCACAGACAGGACTTCACCAGGGAAGAGTTTCTACAAGAGGTGTGGAAATGGAAGAACGAGTGAGTCTTCACACACCCACATCTAGTGTTTGGTCTGTGCTGCGTTGGTTTCGTTGGGTCGAGTGCTGTTGTCCCCTGTGTCTCCCACCAGGAAAGGAGAGGAGATCTACCACCAGCTGAGGAGGCTCGGAGCTTCTCTGGACTGGAGCAGAGCATGTTTCACCATGGACCCAGTAAGACCACATGCATCCAGCATCTCTGTGTTTTTCTACCATGTGACCTGTGTGAATGTCAGACATTTTCAATCCCTACACATGTTTATAAAGGTGCTTTAAGATGAGTTCTCTCTATTAGAAGTTAATTATTTATATCAATACATATAAATGAATTACAAATTACATATTTATATTAATTGTCAAGCAATTGTAAGCTGTTGTCAACTTAAATACTACGTTGGTATCCTCTCATGCTTCAGTATAGTAAGTGTAACACTGACTTTAAAGATTGATGAGTATGCTTTAATAATAATGTTAAACAGATGTAAAAAGGAAAACCTCTGAATTGTTTTCACTGTGTTGATTTGTTTTGTTTTCATTTCAGGGTTTCAGCAGGGCTGTGACTGAGGCCTTCGTCAGACTGTGTGACTCTGGTCTGATTTATCGCTCAGAGGGTTTGGTCAACTGGAGCTGTGCTCTGGAGTCTGCCATCTCTGACATAGAGGTGAGATATATATATAGATAGATAAAACAGATGGACAAAATAAAACTGTATTTTTGGGTTTTACTTGAACACAAGCAGCTTGTTGTAGAATCCTGAATCATGCTTTTTACTGTAGTATTTTTTGTGTCTCCAGCATCAAATCTTTTTTTTTTTTTTGGGATGTATGTAGGCACCACTAGAGAAAAACCACAAGACATCATCATTATGTTCCTGTTTAACGGTTTTGAGTTGCCATCTTCTCACCATCATGGTCTGCCTCAGCAGTTGGAATTTACTCAGTCTGAGTGGTTTACATTTGGAGAACATCCTAAGAAACCCGTCATGTGTGTCAATGAAAGTAAACGTGGATTATCTCTAATTCCACAAAACTATGACACCCCAGGGAACAGGACTGGTTCGTGTCAGATGAAGACTTCTGTTTCCCCTTTTTAGACAGGATCTTCATTCATTTTGGTCTGTATACATATGTCAGCTTTGAGGTTGTGGAATTTGTTGTCAGGTCGACTCAAAGGAGCTGCCTGGGCAGACCATGTTGTCTGTTCCTGGTTATGAAAACAAGGTGGAGTTTGGAACGATGGTGACCTTTGCGTACCCCATAGAAGGCCACGGTGAGTATTGGTGACTGTGTGGCAACACGATGCACGCTGTGCTTGGACATGGTCTGTTTCATGTTATGTTCCAATTCCCCGTTTACCCTGTGTTTTAGATGGAGAGGTGGCAGTGTCCACCACCCGTCCTGAGACAATGCTGGGAGATGTGGCTGTAGCCGTCCACCCGGACGATCCTCGATATCAGGCCAGTGCTACTTTTTGATGGAAGTTTTAATGAGGCTGAATTTAGACAGATGTATATCGATAAATCTGTCAATATTGGGGAATTGTACTAGTGAACATCACAGGACTGGTGAAACAAATGATAAGTCAATACAGCATGAGTCGTGCTCATATCTTTTGACCGTATCCTCTTTGTTCCAGGCTTTTCACGGGAAGCAGTGCCGACACCCCTTCACCAACAGACTCCTGCCCATCATCACCGACCCAATGGTGGACAGGGAGCTCGGAACAGGTGACGGCAACTTTCTCCCTGACACGGTCTCATCCACAACTCACCATCCAAAGCCCCACGGCTTGCTTCTCTCATGTTATCCGAGGGTTGATTTGTGCACTTGTGTTTTGCAGGTGCGGTGAAGGTGACTCCGGCTCATGACCACACTGACTTCCTGCTGTCACAGACACACTCACTGCCACGCCTCACTGTTATTAGAGGAGATGGAACCATGTCACCCCCCTGTGGACAGTGGCTGGAGGTGCATGGACACCATTGTCATTATCATGACCGTATGAAATGTTGAAGAGATGTGATTAATCTGGATATGTGAGCTGGCTCAGTGTAAAACTGCTGGAGCTGTGGTCAGGGATAGAAGATGCACTGACAACCTGAGCAGGTGTATTTTCACACCAGCTGTTGTTTGTGTCTGTTAAGGGAGTGAAGCGTTTTGATGCCAGACAGCTCATTGTGGATGCTCTGGTTGAGAAGAAGCTATTCAGGGGAAAGAAGAGTCATCCCATGACTTTACCTGTCTGCAGGTAGGGGAACACACACACACACACACACACACACACACACACATCACCAGACTCACTCTAACTCCGATTCATACAAAGTTTTTTAGTCTTGTCATAGCAGGAAAAGGACTGATGTTACTAATAACACTGATGTTAATAACTGAAGCCATGACAGTGTGACAGTGAGCCACCATGCACGATACCAGGACACAGAATTTGGAATTGGTTAAATACCAACACTAAACCTTAAAGACTCCTTGTGTAGTTTCTGTGGACTACTGTTGAACTGATCGATGTAGCAGGTGGCTGTGGTTCAGAAGGCAGAGCAGGTCGTGCGGGAGGAGGTCGGTGGCTCGATCCCCCATTTCCTCCAGTCCACGTGTGAAACTGTTCTCTGACAAAAGACTGAACCCTGAACTGAATTGAACTGTCAGTGAGTGCGTGCGTGCGTGTGTGTGTGTGAATGTGTATGTGTATGTGAGAATGGGTGAATGACATGTTGTATGAAGCACCTTGACTGGTCGATTAGACTAGGCCGGCCATTTAGAGTCTATAGATGGCTGTAGTTTAGTGATGCACCAGTAAAGACAGAATAAGAATGAGTCTGTCAATAAAGCAGGATTTAAAAGGCTTTGCAAATGTTTGAAGGAAAAACATTGAATACTTTTCTTTGACTTCGAGTGTTCATTTAAGACTCCACAGGGGTCTCTGTGGTGGAGGTGCACACAAAAGCTGCTTTTCAGAAGCACTGTGAATTATGCTTGAGCCATTATGTAGTTGATGGAGTACACTGATTAAAATTGACGCACATCGGCTTTGACAAATGTGTGTGACAGACATCTGACTGGAACACAGACAAACCAAAGCTGCATCCTGTCCACTGGCTGTGGCTCTGTCATGTTTCCACAGCACACCATCATGCACCCTGAACCTGAACAGGGAGTTTTTATGGTTATTTGTGTGATCTATAAGTTGTTCCATTCTTTTGCAACTAGCATGAAGAACCACAGCTGTCTCATTGCTTAGTTTTAATTTCCAAACTCCATGAACAGACTAGATGTGTGGCTTTGGACACAAACAGTGTCACAATAAGCTTCTTCTTACCTTCTCTTTTTCCGTGAAACAAGACACTTCTGACCTGTAATGTGGTGATGTTCAAATTTTTTTTTGCGTGTTCCCTCTGCCCTCCTTCCTCCCCATCTCAGCCGTTCAGGAGACATCATTGAACCTCTTCTGAAGAAGCAATGGTTTGTCCGTTGTGGTGAAATGGCTAAAAAGGCCATCCAGGTAAGATGGCGTCCGTGGGCAGCTGATATTTAGGTCAGCTTTGTATGTATTGAAAGGCTTGTAGTTGCATCACACACAGTATTTTCTTTCCCCTGTCAGGCGGTGGAGGACAGACAGCTGGAAATCATTCCTCACTTCTACACCAAGACCTGGAAGCAGTGGCTGTCCAACATCAGGTAAACCACTCTGACCTTTGATTCAGACATAATTCATGTATTTATATTGAAGAGGAACAATAGCGGTGTGTGTGTGTGTTCGTTTGCCATTGTTTCTGGTCTGACATGTGTGTGAAATGACACCACTATGATGATGAATGAGCTCTTGTTTCAGCTCATGGGTTGTCAACAATGTCCCTCTGTTTACTTCGCAGCGATTGGTGCATCTCCAGGCAGCTTTGGTGGGGTCATCAGATCCCGGCTTACAGAGTGGAGCTTCCTAATTGCACTGAAAAAGAAGAGGTTGGGTCAGGGCATATTTGTATGTTCTGAGAATGATGGTGCTGAGAAATGTGTGTGTGAGTGTGTGTTTGACTGACAGGCCCTTTAGATCCATTTCAACCCTGAACAGAAGAAAATCAATGAGTGGTTAGATTAATGGGTTAACAAGCTGACATACTCCCCACGTTGTGCACCAGTGTCAGTCTGTCCCAGACTGTTGTGTAAAGTGTGTGTGTGTGTGTGTGTGTGTGTGTGTGTGTGTGTGTGTGTGTGTGTGTGTGTGTGTGTGTTTGTTTGTTGTAGGAGAAGTGGGTTTGGGGACAGAGCGAGGACGAGGCCAGACAGAGAGCTGCCGTCAAATACGGAGTGAGGCCGGAAGCCATCACTTTGACTCAGGGTGATTCACCTCCATCTTACCTCTTACCCTGTGCTTGGATCAGCTGATGGAAACGTTACTCTACATTAAGCTTTCACATTTAAAAAGGAAAAAAAAAGTTCAGTTAGCTTCTGATCACCAAAGTTTTTTTACATTTACTATTGTTGCTAACGCTGCTACTGCTAATATTATTGGACTTACCACTACCATGACCACCTCTACCTCCACCTCCACCACCACTGCTGCTGCTGTTTCACCACCTCCACCTCACACATATATCAGTTTAAATGAATTTATTCCCATTGTTTGCCCCAGACTAACATACACTGAAGGGATTTCAGCTGTCAGGGATGTCCCACTCAGTATAATACCTTTCAGAATAGCCAGATATAATCAAATTTAATGGGTCTTTTTTAAAATCTCTTTTTATGTTTTTATCTTAAAAATAAAAAATGGGTTGATATGTTGTTACCAGAATTTATATATCAAATATATTCTTTCACAGATGAATATATTCATTCATTCATATGAAAATATCTAATATCAATATCAGTAATAATCAGTCAAGCTAATGGTTGTCTGCCTCCACCAACCAGTCAAGGTGCAGTTTACATCTAGTTCACAGTGCGTTCAGAAAGTATCCCCTCTTCTTAATTAAAGGTATGAAGTGTATTTGCAGAACATTATAATGTCACGGTGAAGGAGCCTCCCACTACATTACTAGTTTTGTAATTGAGGTGCTGCCCTGGTATAAATTACATTCATGGAAATATACTCATGTAATTCTTTATTGTTTATACCTGCATGCTCCCTGTGTCAGACCCTGATGTCCTGGATACGTGGTTCTCCTCAGGGCTCTTTCCCTTTGCAATGCTCGGCTGGCCAGAACAGGTACCGCACCTCCTCCAGCAACCCATAGCACTCAGTGAACAGGTCCATCCCACTGTATTATATCCCCAGCCTCTCTTCCCACAGACCGCTGACCTTCAACGTTACTACCCAAACTCCATCCTGGAGACAGGCAATGACCTCATCTTCTTCTGGGTGGCAAGGATGGTAATGCTGGGCACAGAGCTGACTGGACAGCTGCCCTTTAAGCAGGTACATAAATAATTAAAAAAATAAAAGAGTACACAAACACTACTGATGATTAACAGTGTGTCTCTCCCTTTGCTGCTCCCATCATACCGCTCAGGTTTTATTCCACTCTCTGGTGAGAGATAAACACGGCAGGAAAATGAGTAAATCTCTCGGAAATGTCATCGACCCATTGGACGTCATACATGGAGTCTCTCTGGAGGTAGGTAGCACTGTAACACGTGGGCTCGGTCCAGGTGAGGTATTATCGTGAATGACTACACTCAATGAATGGGCAGGAATCTGTTGGTTTTTAAAGTGAACTATATTTTAAACCATTTAAACAATCAAAGTCTGCAAACGTGCTAATGTATATGTAATATAAAAAACACACACAAAAAAAAACTATTTCCAAGTTTTCTCTATGTGAGTGCCAGAAAAAAGCCCACATTCTCTGTGCTCTGTGCTGGAAAGCAGTTTTGGATGTGTTTTTCTTACTGTCAGGCTTACTTACTTACTTACTTACTTACTTACTTACTGTCAACAAATCCTGGAAAATTTCAGAGGGGAATAAAGACCACATGAATTCAGACAGTTTTCAAAGTTATTTCATTGCAAAGATGTTTCATCATATTTCAATTTCAATGTGAAGTATTCAGTAGTGTTAAAAATTTCATTTGAGTGTGTATAAACATCACCATCCTGCGTCACTAACATTCAGACAGCAGCCTGACAAAACAAGAGCCACAAACTTTGAACAGCAACGCGTATTAGCTCTCTAGCTAATGTCTCTTACTTACTAATGTCACTTACAAATAAGGACACAAGCAATATAGCTTGTTGAACAAGCAACCAACCAACCAGTCAGTTGGCAGGCTCGATAACAAGTTAGTTAGTCAGCTGTAGAACATTAAACAGATTAAAACTCGCCTGAAAATGTTGGTTTGGTCCTTACTGTCAAGCAGTTATCAATACCACTGCTAACAAAACACTGTCTGTCCAAGGCAAAGCTACAGTTACCAGGGAAGGCTTGTTTAATTCGTCCCTCTGTGTCACTGCCAGCTCAGCTCGCCCAGACTCAGCTGTTAGTTCTACATCAATACTGACACACTAACACACCAAAAGAAAAAAATCTTTTTCTACCTTCTAATAATAGAAAGCTTAGAAAACAATAAATTAAATAAATATGGAGACAGACACTGTTGGTCTGCGTCTTTGTATGATTTGTCGACGGTAAGCGTTAAATAAGGCCAGTGTTTATTCTTGAAGATTTTACACATACCACCTTAAAAACATGAGTCACGTGTCTGATTCAGTCGTTCCATTATTCCACTGCCACAGCACAGTGTAGCCAACAAAGCAACAGCCAGCTTAAAGCTGTTTTGGTTTTGTTTTACATAAAAGCACTGGATTGCAACAGGAAATACATTTATGACTTTCATACTCAGAAGTTCTCTGGGATGTGAGAAGTGTAACACTGTCAGAGGACTGATGAGGTTTTCCTGTCTTGTAGTGCCAGTGACTCTGAGAGTAGTGAGAAGGAAGCAGGCCACTGAGACAGACGTCCCTTCTATTGTCCCTCAAAAGACATTTTGTTGTAAAACTCTTCTCCCTTGCTTTTCTTTTTCCTCCTAGAGACTTCAGGAGAAAGTGATGGAAGGGAACCTTGACCCCAGGGAGCGGCTGGTCGCCATGGAAGCACAGGTCAGACCCCCCCACCCCCCTTTCCCATCTGAGCTTCTTTCTGACTGACTGAGCACACTCATTACTTCCTCTCTTATCTGTCCGCTCCATCTGCTTCCCCACAGAGGAAAGACCTCCCCAGGGGGATCCCTCAGTGTGGGACTGATGCTCTGAGATTCGCCCTTTGCTCTCACAAGATGCAGGGTGAGTGACTCGCATCTCTGCTCACTTTATCTGACGAGAAAGACCATTTGTCGGAGTGAATGAATGTGAGGAGCTGTGGAAATGTGAAACAGTTTCAGGAAAAGAAGACAAGGTGCAACTTTAGCTAGACTGAAAGGAAGAGATAAGTTGCAAGGGACTGCAGTAAAGTGATCTGCACCGAGTTTGTTGAACTATTTTCAATTAGCTTTTTTTTTTTTCATTTAGCAGGCAGTTAGACGATGAGCGGCTCAACTCTGATGGAGTGGCATCATTCAAATGAATAAGAGGGCTGCGTTTCTTTAAATGCAGGGCATAAAGTTAATCTTAGCGTGGCCTTGCAATGCTTAGCGAGTATGCAAAACTTGATGTAGTCTCCCTTTAAGGGTGGCATCAGACGCCTGGTCAGACTGGTAATCTTGTTTACTTGTCCTATGGACAGATGTTTCTTGATGTAAATCAGTTTTTTTTCCCATCAGGTGAAGGGTTCGCTTGTACAGCATCTAGTATTTAGACATTTAGAAATATAAATAACACTTAAATCTTTGGCTTCTTATGTTAAATGAAAAGGGGTTTTGTAAAGAAAATGTTAAGATTTCTTTAATTAACGTATCCACCAACAAGTATTGTTTTGTATTAGTCCTCAAACAGCACTTGGTCCACATTTGTAATGCAGACTAACATACTGAATGGACATACAGAGTAACCAATCAAGTGACCACTGGTGGGGCAGTGTATTTATCTTCACACTGTGTTTTCCTCTGCCTCTCTATCAGGAGAAGACATCAGTCTGTCCATCTCTCAGGTCCTGAGCTGCAGACACTTTTGCAATAAAATGTGGCAGACGCTGAGATTCACACTGGGAGTGCTGGGTGACAACACAGCACCAGTGGGAACACTGGAGGAGGTACGGCAAAGAATCCACAGAGCCTGTTGGACAGTGTCTTTACTCTTAATTGTATAATTCATGTACATAGTTGTACTGAGCCTGTCTTTACATTCATAAGATAGAAGACTGACATTCCCTACCACACTCCACAGTGTGTGTGTGTGTGTGTGTGTGTGTGTGTGTGTGTGTGTGTGTGTGTGTGTGTGTGTGTGTGTGTGTGT
>JBBMJY010000005.1:20375049-20420321 GCA_037833715.1 Toxotes lorentzi
GTGTGTGTGTGTGTGTGTGTGTGTGTGTGTGTGTGTGTGTGTGTGTGTGTGTGTGTGTGTGTGTGTGTGTGGTTGTGGTTGTGGTTGTGTGTGTTCGTGTGTGTTTGTGCGCTCTTCTGAGTTGGACTTGGCTGGAAATCTGCTGAATTGCTCCAGCACACAGCACAACTCTTTGTGGTGCAAAACAGGAAAACAGAGCTGCTCATCAAAGCACCAGCTTTTGTTGTCCGACTACAACAACGGATGTTGGAGGGAAGGACTGGCTTAAACGTAAAAATCAGTTGGAATAAAGTCCAAAACGTTCCAGACACGTTTGTGCCGATAGCAGCACATTCCACACATGACAAACAGTAACACGTAATGAAGGATCTTTAATCAGGACTGGTATGAGCAACACGTTTTCCTTTTCTAAAGGACGCACCGACACAGACAGTAAGACATGAGCAGTGTGAAAGGTCTTATGTCTTCAGCACAGTTTAATTTGACCTACTTACCAGTGGTCCTATTTGTCTGTGGTAACTGTAGCATGGTATAACATTAGGTTCAGCTATCACGCATTGATGTTTAAAGGACTATTTCAACATTTTTCTGAAATGTTCTTACTTATTTACTCGAGAAATGACTCTCTGCGTATGTCTGTGTGTTAATGCTGCCTTCATGTCACGTGCTAGTTACAACAGTTATCAGTTTCCAACTTGTACATACTGCCAGCATCAACAGCCAAGTTCTAATTACCGCTGGGAAACTTGAATGTGTTTTCAAGAGCATCTAATTAAGCTGCTAATTAATACAGAAATGCTCGAAACTGCTCAAAAGTTTTAGGTGAATTGATAAACCGATGCCTTTATCCAAAGCAACCTACGAGGGAGGGATAACACTCAAGCTTCAGTACAGTTGGAGTACATACTAAGTACTAAATCTCCTCAGTAGGATTAAGTGCAAAGAGATCAGGTAAAGAAGCACACTTTAAGTGTGAGTTCTGCATGTCAGGGTATTATAGGTGTTAGGAGTTTGTCCTTGCCATGACACATTGAAAGAACGCCCAAAGTGAAGTAGAATTCAAAACAAGAACACCCTTTACTTGGGATCCCCATAATCAGAGAGAATGGGTCTCAAGGTGCAGTGGTTCACCGTGTCAAAGGCTGTTGATATGTCCAGCAGGATGAGGACTGTGGACTGAGCAGCAAGGTCGCTGGGTTTATGCCATTTTTCTCTTTCAGCAGCTCTGAGATGGGTATGCGGGTTTCGGATGGTTATTGGTCCAGTCAGCTTTGGGATGAGGCAGGTTACAGCGAGCGGGTTTGGTGGATAGAGGACACAGGCTATCAGGAATCTGTGATGTGACTTTAAACTAAAAGTGCATAAAGGTTTCTTTTCCACTTTCCAGACGACTCCTCTGAGCAGCATGGACCAGTGGATCTGCTCCAGACTCTACAGCACAGTATTACAGTGTGAGCAGGCTTTTGAAGCCTATGAGCTACACACTGTCACAGCTGCCCTCTACTCCTTCTGGGTCCACAGCCTGTGTGACATCTACATGGTGAGGACTATAACTTTCACAGGGCATTATGGGTACACTTTGGTGTCATCAGAAAAGGACAGATTAGAAGTGAGACGCCTGCTTGTTTCCTCTACATTAGCAGTAATCTGCTTACTGTCTAAAACAGAGGGATGATGTGTTATATCAAAGATTGATGGAAACAGATGAATGTAAATAAAGCTTGTGTTTGAGCTAAACTGACAGCAGTTATTCCAGTGTGGAAATGTTTCTAGTGTTTGTCATTTCCTCTGTGTGTCGTGCAGGAGTACATGAAGCCTGTGCTGGTCCAGCAGGATGAGGGGGCAGCGGTCCAGCCCAACTCAGAGCAAAGTGACAGAGCAAGGCAGGTGGCCAGCAGTGTCCTCTATCACTGTGTGTCTACATCTCTGGCCTTGCTCTCCCCTTTCATGCCCTTCATCACTGAGGAGCTGTGGCAGAGACTCCTGCCATTCAGACCTGGAGCCAACGCCCAGACCAGCCTGTGTTTACAGCCGTACCCCTGCTCCTCTCAGCTGGTAGGACTGCAACCATCAAACCTCCTCACAGCCTCAAGGCTTGGCCTTCACCAGGTTTACATATTGGAAATATTTACACCGTCCACCAGCCACATGTGTTTTATAGCTGCTGACACACATTTCACTACACTTAGTTCACTTTTTCAGAACTCTTCACACAGTCGGCACAACACTAGTCAGTGTGGATGAAACGTTTCACTGCTTTGACACAAAGTGCAATCGCCACATCTTTCAGTCTACATCAACAGTTTTCTCACTCATACTCAACCATCACCAAAACTCTGTGTATTTACATACTGCAGCAAAATATATTATATATATTTATGTGTGTGTGTGTGTGTGTGTGTGTGTGTGTGTGTATACAGTGTGTATAACACACATACACTAATACTGATGTTTAAAATGTTGCTGTTGAACAAGATTTAATCCACCTCTGTTGTACTGGGATGATGGCAGGAGACTCAGAGATAGATATCTACATGTATATAGATACCAACAGAGGAAGTAAGAAAGTATCTGGTCTGTAAATTGGGTGAACAGACCCTTTAAACTCCGAAAAGATACCAGATATTTTGCTTCGTATGGTACAGTCATACAAAACAGTATTTTAGGTTGTACATTTCACTCAGAGTACGTGTCATAGAATATACAGCAACTATTAGGAATCAGTTCAGTTTACATCAGGTCAGATTCCACTGCATCAAAGAGACGTATCTGTCAGGCAGCTGCACTGACGAATCTATTAATAAAAATACCTTGATCTGAAGGGCATCTCTGACTCTGTAAGCTCATATAGGATGATACTTCTATTCTAGACTGAAGCGTTTCCGTCAAACTGGTATTTCTGGAAGCAAGTCATTAAGAGGAAAAATTAGTGTGAAGTTTGAGTGTTCTGTTTGGACTGCTCTGGTTTCACAGCTCTGACACACGCTGGTTTGGTGAATAGGAGACTCGTAATTGTCTGTGACTGTGTTTGCTGGTCGCTGTGCACATCAGCTCCTGTAGTACAGGGTGTTCTTTGCCTCACTCGCAGTGCGTGCTGAGGTAGGCTGCAGACTGTCATCACCATGAGCAGGACCAGATGGACAACAGATGAAAAGGGAAAAATCAAGTGTGTAAAACTCTATCAAAGGAATGTAGCACATCCTTGCTCTTCTATTCAAGATCTTGCTCACCCCTAAACGTCCTCTGGCCAGATTTTCTACTTTCGTTTTGTTTTAGTTTATTATGTTCTTATTTTATTTCCTATTTTTTAACCTTTCCATCCTACCAGGCACACTGGCACTTCCCCGAAGGGGAAGGAGATTTCCTGCTGGTCCAGGAAGTGATCCGAACTGCCCGCTCACTCCGAGCCCAGTGTGGCATGACCAAAGAAAAACCTGTGGGTAAGTTATGTAACATCCAAAAACAATGTAACACTATAATATCATATATACAGTAACACAAAAATGATGAGTCGTATTGATAAATGAATAGATGTGTGGGCTGCTTAATTTGCGTGTGTGTTTCAGTGTGGGCAGTGTGTTCATCCAGCCAGGCCCGGGTCCTGCTTCACTTTAAGTCAGCTGTTCTGACCTTAAGCCGGATCTCCAGCCTCCATATCTACTGCCCTCAGACAGCAGACAACCTCCACTCCACTCCTCCACCTAAAGGAGGCCTCGTTGGTGTGGTGGACCACACGTGTCAGCTACACCTTCATGTTCAGGTGTGGATCAACTTCCTCATGCTTCCTGCATAAGCACACCAGACGCCCACCTTCTGCCACCCTAACACAAGTGAAAAAAAAAATCCATAGGTCTACATGAGTCACAAGAACAGCAATTTTCACTGAAAGGCAACAAATGTGCAGCTATATATATGATCAAACTGATAATTGTGCGTCCATGTACTCCCAAGTATGGACTTCACTTTGACTTTGCATGCGGCCGTCTAACTTCAAAGTGACATGACAATGGAATAAATCCTGAGTGGACCTGAGGATGTCGATTGTGCCTCTCATGCACAGTATCATGTTATTTCCTCTCTCAGAGTGGAATCAGCGCTGACAAACGGATCCAGCAGCTCTCCCAGCGCAGAGACAAGCTTGTTCCCAAGCTGGAGGAAATCCTCCACAGAGTCCAGTCTCCAGACTACCTGACCAAGGTTCCAGCTCATGTCCAACAGCGCATGGACAGTAAGGTGAGCATCGGCCACCTTTGTAAGAGATTAAGAGATTCTCCAATACTCCAACAACCACAGTAGCTTATGTGGCTTAAATTATTTGTCTGCCTTAGCCACCTCTGCCTAAATCCAGTTGTATTAAAGAATCTTTTGAGTTGAGTTCATTTTTATTTAAACTATTTTGTTGTCCTTTTTCAAAGTTGATCAGATAAATTCCAGTCAAAATCTGTCAGGAGATTAAGAACGATAAAATAACATTTAGCTCATTTAACTCTTAAATTATTAAATCTCTTTTTAATATGCCCTTACAGTATTTTACAATCTATTGGTTCACTACTTTGTTGGTCTGCATTTGTAAATAGGCAGTAACTAATAATAGCATATGCACTGTGTGAAACTGTTCACGTGATTCATATTTGTAACCGTTCCTTGTGCCCAGATGTCGGCCTTGCAGCAGGAACTGAAAACCATTGAGGACCAGCTGAAGGTGCTGCAACAGACTCAAAGAACAGAGTAACTACAGTCAGCAGTTCATCAGAAGTGATGAACTTGAGGAATTATTAACAATGCTGTCTGAGCCTGAGATCTCTACACTTCTGGAATGAATGAGACCTTGCATAATATCATTGATATGTTGTATACATAATGCACATACTTGTAAACTCACTGTCAGACTGACACTGCAGGACTGCACAGGCTGCAGGAATCAATGCAAACAAATGAATATGTGTTTTGTCAATGTACAGATGCCATAATGGAAGTTTTCACCAGCTCATTGGTTGCTCCTTAAAGGCCAGTATGTGTGATCACAGATGGCTTTTCTGTTACTAATCCTTCATAGTGGTCATTGCTTTATAAAATGAATGTGTCTTTTTTTCCTAACCTTAATGTTTCCTTGTTGGGAGATCTCAGAATTTTGATACCAGGAGGGTCCAACATTTCAGGTTGAATCAGCTGTAAATACAGGCCTAGTTATGTGGGGGATGTATAATATCAGTCTGGTGCTGATTCCAAATGATGGAATCTATACTGGACATGACAGTGTTCACACAGGCAGGGCCATGAGGAGAGGCTGGAGCTAGTCCCAGCTGACACTGGGCAAGTAGTGGGGTGCATGGTATGAGGGACAGGTCACCAGTCTACCAGTCTATCACAGGGCTGACATGTGGAGACAGACAGCCATTCACGCTCACATTCACACCCCTGGACAATTTAGAATGGCCAGTTAACCTGACCTGCATGTCTCTGGACTGTGGGAGGAAACCCATGCAAACTCCACACATAAGTGAATCCCAAAGGGAAATTTTCAGTGGTGTAGCAGCAAAACATAAGAAATAGGTTTAAGAACCAAAATATATTTAAAAGAAAATCCAAATATAAAATAAATATAAGAACAAAGACTAAAAGTCAGACCATAATCTTCAATTTAACAGCCATTTCAGTTACAATATAGTACTTGGTTCAAGTAGTATACAGGTAGAGGGTCTGTTATATAATAATATTATATACGTATAATGTTATCGATTGACTTGACTCGGATGAAAGAAGCTATGAAGTTGCATTATGGGAAGTGTAGGATCCAGTGTTTTTGAAGCTTGAAACAGTAGGTAATAAAAGGATATCTTGATCTCTACTGCTTTAATTTTGACCTTTCAAATCCAACTTTATGGCAGTGCGGTATTTTTGGATGTCGGTGTTACAGAGACTGTGGATAATACGGGTTGGAAATTATTGTATTGTTATCCATCCGCCTTTAATTGTGTGATATATTTATGTTAGCAGCTTTATAGAAAGGAAATCAAAATCGTTAAGGATAGGACTCCGGCTCAGGTCGGGTCAGCTCGGTTCTACACGAGTCAAGTAATCCGGAAATGTAGTTTTGTTTAGTCAAATGACAAATGCCGTTATCAGAGGAAGCTGCCCGCGGTGGAGCCAGCTGGAGAATGAGAAACTGAACCAGGGCAATCAGGGTAGAGGAAAGGACTTCTCACTGCAAAGCGTCACTGTGGATACTACACATGCCGGTGGCAGTGTAACGACTGTGGCGGAGCACGCACTGTAGTCTGCTAACATTAGCAGGTTCTGGTGTTGGATAAAAGGTCCGAGCAGGGGAAATAATGTGAACCAGAGGTGGAGCAGCAGGCACTGGTGGAGCACCACAGCCAGAGAGCAGGGATGTGCTGTGAATGTGACACCGAAGAAAATGTCAGGGTGGCTCCACTAGCTAACGTCAGCTAGCTAGCTAGCTAGCCGGTCAGCGCTGCGGGCTTGATGCGAGTCTCGTGTCCTTTCAAGATGCAAGCCGCACCGACTCGTTCAGAGCGCGTGAGAGGTGAGTGAGACCGGCTTCAGCAGCTACACTCGTGTCCCCCGGTCAGGGCGGCTCGTGAAAGGAAAACCTTCACTGCTACTGTTTGGCGCTAGCTAGCTAGCTAACAGCACGTTAGCATTACGGGTTAGTTTGCTATTGAGGTATTCTTCAAGTCCCTGGTGATATGAAATGACTGTAGAGATGACCAAACACTGGCTGTGACCGTGGTTCATTTAACATCCATTGTGTCTTGTGTTTCGACATAACTGGCTGGTAGTTCGGTGTCAGCTAGCATAACACCTTCAAAGAAGTCTGTGAACCGTAACAGCCGGGGCTCATCTCAGCAGACTGGACGCCTGCTGTTCGCAATGTGGACACTTGCACCAGTTGAAAGTAAATAGGATTTAGTGTCAGCAAACTGAGAGGCGTCGCCTCACGGTCCTCATTGCCTTTCCACGGCGTAGTCATGTGAACCTATACTGCCTCGGTAGGTTGGTGCCGCAGGCTCCTCAGAGAACGATCCTACCAGTCAGCTCCACGTTGTCTGACGGAGGAAGGAGGGGGTTAAAGAAGAATAGAGTTTCAGCTGGTAAAGTTTGTGAGAGGAGCAACAGTTCCCTCCCTCAGTCTACATCTCTCCCTGTTCACAATCAGCTCCTCTTGTCCTACAAGGCTTAACTTACCACTGTATTGAAGGGGGAGGCATGACAGACCTATAGACTGATCCGGGTCCAGGTATGGTTAGTTTACCCTTTATATCCCTTAGCTCCGGTGTTCACTTCTTCATAGTCTCTTTAGACGTCTAACTTTCCTCTGTCCCTGACACTACAGTGCTTACTTCAAGGACTGTCTCTTTTCCCTTTCTCTCATATTTTTGACTTTTCTACATTAACTGATCCATTGTTTCTCTACGTTTCTGTGTCTCCATGTAGCTTCTTGTGCTTTTCAAGGTAAAGCACCTCAGACTCTTAGATTTCCACTCTGCTTCAAAGTGTTCATGTTGTCATTTTTAATAATTTAGTAATTTCAGTGCAGCCCAATACAACAGTCCTGCTGTCATGGTCAAATCACAGGATGTAATTTGTGGTGTTGTGAAACTGGTGTTTCTGTTATTTAGCTGACCCTCACTGATACCACAAAAGCTTAACATTAGAACCTACATTAAAGTAGGATTTACTGAAGGATAAGTGTATTAGGCTGTATTGGTTTTATCTAGGTGGTGTAACCTAATAAACTGGCAACTGAGCGTGCACTATGTAGAAACATATTTGAATATATTGCTCTTACATTTTCTGTGTACTGCTGATTATGTGATTGTTTTGCATTTGAAGCAGAGCAGTAACACATATATTGATAGATAAATGAACAGAACATTAATCAGCTACTATTTTGATTATCAATTAATTGTTTTAGTCATTTTCCAAACAAAAAATTGCTGGTTCCAGACAGTCTCCAGTAGATTTGCCTCTTGTGACAGTTGTGGACTGTGGGTCAGACAAATAAAGACATTTGATTATTTCACGTTCAGCTTTAGGAAATTGCGATAGCCAGTCATATCTTATTTTCTGACATTTTATAGTCCAAATGTCTAAATGATTAATGGAAAACATAATCACTATATCCATTAATAATCCAAATAAAATGTTTAGCTTCATTAAAAAAAAATAAAAATAAATCCATTCAGTGTCCTGGTAGTTGTGTGTTCAGTGCAGTCTTAAAATCTGATAATCTAATCTTTTTATGACAGAAGAAGATTGTTTCAGGTTTATATGTCAAAGATGAACCAAGAGAAGGTTATAAAATTCATAGTATTTGTGAAAACAGGAGCTACAATTTTAATTACTGATTAATTGTTAGTCATTTATTAAGAAAAAGTATCTTGTTCCAGCATCTTAAATGTAAGGATTTGCTGTTTTTTCTCAAGTTTAAATAACTGTAACCTGCATATGTTTGGGTTTCAGACTGTTGATAGGGCAAAACAACAACAAGTAACTCTGGGCTATAAAAAAGATTAGAAATGGCTAAATTGATAAAAACAAAATTTTACTTTGAAAAGTGACTTGAGTCTAGTTGCTGATATTCTTCATGTTTCTCTGTTTTCTCTGTTTTTTAAAAGTCATGTGGTGTAACTTATTACACCACTTGACACAAATGTGACAGTGCTGAGAACATGTGACCGACAGAAAGAGGAGTTCAGGTATCAAACTGCTGAAAGTGCCTATCCTGTTGTGTGCTGTGGTGTTAGATCTGGATTAACTCGATACACACCCCAAACTCCAACCTGATCACAACCATTTGTCACTCTTCAAACATGTAACAGCTCTATAAACTTGGCAATAACAAGATAAACAGGTCTGATATGTTAATGCCCTGCACGGCAGGGTTTGTCCTGTCCCGGAGCAGTGAAGCGCAGCCATAGATCCATTACTAATCAGAGCATCTGTTCCTTGTAGTCAAACATCCATCCTTACAAGATTATTGTAGGCCTATATTTATCAGCACTAATTGGTTTAGGCTTTTCTGATTCTGAGGAGCTCCAGTGGAGGAGTTGGTGTGACCTTCTTCCTCCTCCACTCACTCACTCCTGCCACGCCTCTATCAAGTAAACCTTCTCTGTCGCACACCCTGTTGAATCTCAGTAGTCGTTTCATTTGACTGGAGAGCTCTTTGTGTTCAACTTTTGTACCGGAGCCTGTTTGTCCATTTGAAGCTGGACTTTGACTGCACGGCAAAATCTCTTGTATTGACAGACATTTAAATAGAGGGCATATTTAAAGAGTCCATTTAGATTACAAAAGAAAGTTCCCTCTAGTCTAGTGCTGTGGTTCTCAAACGTGGTGCTGAACTTTATTTCGCTAAAATTCAACTCGGATCCTTGTTTTATCAGTTGAAGCAGACAGCCTCTGAAGTGGCGCATGGTAGAACCACTGCAGTATTAAGCCTTTCAGGTAACTCAGATTTTGAGATCTTTGTCACAGAACCTTCAGAGTTTACTGATTCTATTCTTATTTTATTTTATTCCTATGTATGTATTTTATTCTTTCGTTTTATTCTATGCTATTATTGTGTTAACTGTGTAAACTGCTCACATGCCTTAAATTGCCCCCCAGGGCACAAATAAAGTTCTTTGATTTGATTGATTTGATTTCATTTGAGATTTCTGCCCCTTCCCTAATACATTGATCCAGCTTTGAATGTTTCTGTGTGTTTTGTGTAGTGTTCGTATGTCTGCAACTACTAGTAAAGTCAGGATGAACACTAGGTACCAGGGACAAATCAGACACTCACTGTCTGCCCTCCCGTTCTCACAGTGTCAGATCATCGTGGGCAAGTGGCAAACTAGTGTCATGTGCTGAGAGTAAGGGAGTAGCTAATATTTTTTAATACATTTGAAAATAGGTTACATTTGAGAGCCATGGATCACCTGAACACCACCTCACTCTGAGGTTCACAGTTAACCAACTGTCTGAACAGTTGATAGTCCAGCTCCTACATTTTTCCTAAGTTTCTTTTCTCTTTCCTGTGTGGATTACAGCCTAGTTTTTAAGGCTGTCTGAACTGTCTGAAATGAAAACAGGAACCGCAGAATCCTCATGATCAGTGAGGATGAATGAAGGGGTTAAGTGCCTAGCAGGAAGGCTCTCTTGAACGTTTGCCATCTTTGTTCACAAGTTGCTCAGTAAAACTGAATATCACATGGAGATGAGCAGGAAACAAATGACAGGCGAACATTTTTCCCTGCAGAGTTTGCGTGTTGCCTTCTTGGGGTCGTCCGTTACCCTCTTGACATGTGTCACCACTTTTTCCTGCAACCAACCAACCAGGTAAAACTTGGTCAACTAAGACTGTTCTCATCAACTAACAGTTGGTCGAATGTTAGGGGCCATGTTAGGGTCAAATTCCATGATGATTCTGTTCAAACTGCTGCAATGCCTACTTTATGTGAAACATCTTCACAGTTTAGGGTGACCAGAGAGAAGAGCACACTTACACAGAAATTTACAGGAATATACAGCATGTCTGAAAGACGCCTTTGTTTTTACTTCATTATTTCAAGTTCAGATGAGTTCATTAAGATGATTATTTGTTTTCCTGCTCTGTTTCCAGGATGATGGCTGAAGGATAACATCCAAGGACTCGCATTCCCTCAACCCAAAGTGACCCCACTTTCCCCCTTTAACTTTCATCTGTACGTTTGTAACCTTCCCTTGCTGAACTTCTGCGAGTCCTGTCTTAGCTCATTGCCCTGTCTCCTTGGGATTTCATGGAATGCATGAATTGCAAATTAGGATCGTCTAAATTCATTTTAAATTGGACAATCCTCCTCCTGACACCCCCCTGGCCAGAAGACAGGATGATTCAAATCTGAAGTAATTACAATGTGACTGGTTTTCAACTTTCTGCCCATCTGAGATTGACACCTCGGTCTGTAGGATTCTCGCTCTGGTTCCATCACTTGTTCCCTAACTGCAGCCTTTGTCACAACCCCATCCCTGTTCAAGTGTCATTGGGCCATGGTTCGTAAGAAAGGTTCTCTTATACTATGCGGTGCTTTCCTGTTTGTTGCCTGGAATGCTTTGCTTCTACTTTATCTTTGGGGTCGCCCCCCCATTGGCCGCCTCGAAGAAAGAGGTGGAGCCGAACCAGGAGGAAAGGAGGAGTGGGGCGTGGGCAGAGGGAAAGCAGGCCATGTCAACCTGGCTGGAGAGGTGATCCGGCTGGCGGAGGAGGTTGAAGTTCAGCTTGAGACCCAGAAAAAGCTACTGAAGCAGATTGAAAGTCACAGGGCAGTATGGGCTCGGCAGAAAGATGTCGGGAAAAGGGAAACGGATGATACAAAAGATGTCAAAGAAGAGGTTGTCCGCCAGCCATCGAAGCCTCCACTTCCTCTCAAAGACAGTGTGGATGACAAAGCCCAAACTGCATTACAACATACACAGGAACCCGTTCTTACAGTCACTCCAGACTCAAAACAGCAGCAGGCCAATGAAATAAAGGAGGAGATTTTTGAGAAGAATAAATTGGTAACTTCTGTTGCCAGCCCAGAGGTCGTCATTCCCATTCTAGTTATCGCTTGTGACAGGGTGACGGTAAAACGGAGCCTCGACAGACTGATACAGTACCGCCCTTCTCCACAACTGCATCCGATCATTGTCAGTCAGGACTGCGGCCATGCAGAGACTGCTCGTGTGATCGGCTCATATGGAGATCAAGTGACGCACATAAGCCAACCGGACTTGTCGGACATCAGGGTCCGGCCAGAGCACAGGAAGTTCCAGGGCTACTACAAAATCGCCCGACATTACCGCTGGGCGCTCAACCAAGTGTTCAACACTTTCTCCCAGTCTACTGTCGTCATTGTGGAGGATGACCTGGAGGTGAGTACCCTCAGACTTCCCCCTTATTGTCCTAACATAACCATGTGTTACAGTAGGGATAGTTTCTCAGCAGAACCACATGGGAGAGGAAAGAAAGGAGGACTTCAACATGACATGGGTCCTTGGATGAACTTAAACCAGACTCAGCAGACTGCAGCAATGCAGTGTTGATATCTTAGACCACCACAATACCCAGACAGGCCAGACTGGTTTGGCTGGGTTTCTGTGTTGGGATGTGCTTTGTGCATCTTAAATAACCAGTGTATTTGTGTCCTTTGGTCCTGCAATTGATAGCGCTAGCTTTGATTTTGTTGTCATCTTCATTTTCATGCTTTTTCTCATGTAACATTGTCAGTGATGTGTCCTCATTTCACCTTATCTACATATAAGAAAAATATATCAGTCAGTATATTGTTCAGCTGAAGAAAAAAAAATCATCAACAGTGGTGAGACTGCAGGGTCCTGAGTTCAGAAGTAGACGGGGCAAAGGATGCTACTGGCTGCAAGTGGGGATCACTCACACCTCATCACATCCTGGGCATCAGGCCTTTTGTATTTGAGTCTTGTGGCAGAGAGCACTGCTGACAGTGTTGGCAGTGTTGTTGCAAACTGACACCCACATCCACACCTCCCATTCATGTTAGCTTAAAGAGACTGTTCAGATGGAACTTTTAGTGTCTCCCATCGGAGTGGTGGTATTGATGTACAGACATAAGCTCAGTCTGGATGAGTCTAAAAGATTGGAAGCAGGAGGAAACTAGAAAACTAGTATGGCTCAGTCCAAAGTTCAAAATTAAACCTCCCAACATCTCTTATCTTCACTGATCAGCATGTATTTACTGTTTAATCTGTACATAAACAGAATTGTATGACAGTTTGTGGTGATAGGAGGAGTGCACTGGAAATATTTCTTCATTAACAACAGTTGTTGCCAATTTTGGCACCACTGAGTGTGTACAGATACCCAAACCAAAAACTGTGCCCAATAACTGTATCTGTCAATTCACGCTATTGCTGGAGACACAGCACAGAAGTACTGGGTGGATGGATATACTGTGGTTCATCAAGAAATAGTTCCAGTGTGTGACACGGTTATGTTTCTCTTAATGTCCAGATCAAAGAAATGGGGCATAGCTTGTTAATCAGTGAACCTAGCATACAGGTGTTAGATTGACAAATATCAGTATTTACCCAAATGTTAACTCACTTCACTGCTACAGATCAGTTTAATAGTTAGTATCCATATACTGACTGTATAATATGTATACATTCTGATTGTTCCACTACATTTTTTTGACTGAGGATCTTCAGCAGAACCAATAAAATAAAGGAAAAGTCTGAGGGTTTAAGTGGCGCCTGTAGACACAGCATCAGTTTGTAATTATGCTCCCTCTGGTAGGTCTGGCAGGTCTGAAGAGGTTAAATTGCCTTTCCATGGTAGAATTGTAATTGTATGTGGCTTACAGTCAAATGTGGGTTAATGACTGGAGCTGGTTCCACACGTTCCACATTTGTCTCAAGTGTTCACTAAAGACAGTTTTCCTCAAAATGTGAAGCAGCAGCTGTTCATACTGTGTGCTAAGTTTTCACTCCACCCAGTACCCAGTTTAGAGTGTTGTCACAAGGCCCAGATTGGCTGCCAGTCCCAACCATTAAACAGCATATTTATATATGTTAATCATATTTAACTGCCGAGCGTTGTGTGTGCTTTGGATCACAGCAGAAACAGTAACTGCTACTTTGGAGAGAGATCAAATATCAGACAATGATCAGCTGGACAGCTGTAATCACATTTTTACCGATGATTGGATTATATGTGCTGGCACTGAAACAGAAGTTGTCAGTGAATCGGTAAAACTCCCCCTTCTAGCTAGTATAAGTGGATAAACAAAAAAAAAAACATCGGAGTGATTTGGCTGGTTTAAAAAAAAAAAAAAAAAAAAAGTGCTTCAGCAGCAGGAAATAAGTTACAGGAAATTCAAAGTCATTTTGACTTCAACCGGGAGCTGGAGGGAGAAACTGTGCCCTGTAAATCAGCAATTATTTTGCCAGTGAGCAGGGAAAATCTGGGTTTACTTATATAACTGTTCTCCACTGGCTTCCTCTTTTTTTTTTATTACTGACAACTCAAGGACTAACACTCTCTGTTTGTTTGGCTAATCTCTTTAAATTGACAGAGTTAAAGTTCATGTAGCCTCTTTGACCCTCCTGGACCCTCCATCATACACTCTTATAATGTGCAGACAAGCATTGTTTAAATGCAAAATTTTGATTTTTGTAGTGTTTTTTTTATGCATTTTTGCCTTTTTTTTGATAGCTGACCATACAGAGATGACAGGAAATACATTTTGATGACATGCAACAGCTGGACTTGAACCAGTTCCAATAACACAGACAATGTTTTGCATCCCTATTCCATTAGGACATGTATTTTAAAAAATTGAGTTGTTTGGGAGAGTTTTTCCTTCTCTGAACTGAGGGTCTAAAGATAAAAAATGTCTGTTTGCCATTTAATCTTCTCACAAGGTTTCATTTTAATGATTTTTCAAAGCCCAAAGACAAAACGATTACATATGTCACAAAAATTACTGAAAAGTCCCAAAAATACATACAAATTTATCTGGCTTAACTTAATTAGCAGAAGTTTTTTCCTTCTGTCCTGTCCCTTTAACCATCATGATCCCTCTGATTTATCTTGTGATCTTTTGGAGGGGCTCAACCCCTAGGTTTGGAACCATGTGACTAAAATAAAATAAAACTGTCACACTTTGCACCGCTAAGCAGTAAAATCCTGCTTACACAAGTGGGAGTATTTTTACTTTGGATACTTTCAGTACTTTAAGCTGATAACACTTCTCTATTCCTACTTCAGTGTGATTTAAATGCAGGACTTTTATTTGTAACAGAATATTTTTACATTAATATGCTGGTGCTTTTTTTTAGTAAAGGATCTGAGTCAACCTTCCTCAACCAACCAGTAATTACTGCACTTCAGTAATTACTACAGTTTGTTGAAACGTTCATCAGTGTTTTTAGTTACAAGTCAGAATGTTCTGCTGTGTGTAAAGGTCTCTGAATCTATTTCATCTGGGAACCATAGAAAAACAAGAGTGCTCTGAATATTAAGATTCAGGTTAGCAAATCTGTTCAAAGAGCAAAACAAAAAAAGTGCTTGATGTCCAAAGGAGGACACGGCAGAGGGGTGTGGAAGACCTCACTGTCACTGTGGCAGTTCACGTTTGTGCCGGCAGGAGGTGTAACGTTTTGGGGTTTCCGTCCTATTCTTGTGAATCCAGTACCTCATGTGCGATACTCCCTTGGGACAGTTTCTTTAGATTTGGCACAAACGTTTACCTGGACTCGAGGATGAGCTGATTAGAATTTGGTGATCAATGATCAGGGTCACTGTGACCTCACAAGAGATATTTCTGGCCATGATTGTGGTTTTCCTTTGGAACAGTATCTGCTCAGGAAAAGATCTCAGTAAAAACTGAGTAAGCGGATGGATGCTGCTGTTTTTTCAGTTCTTTGAACAAAAAAGGAAAACCTGTATCATCATCTGACGATGACGTTACTGAAAAAAGTTTGATGGGTGGAGAAACGTGAACTCATCCAGCCCAGCAGATTGGAAACAAACCTCCAGGTTGGTCAAGAAAAAGCAGTTAAAGACCCAAATTGTCTGTTGTAAAGGTTCCGTAGTAAGCAGAGACAAATGAATGAAAGGTCTTAAAATGACAGTAATCAGCCCAAACTGACAACCAAGAGTTGAAGAATTCTTTTTCTCTTTGGACTGTATCTCTGAAGCAGCAGCATCTCACCACTGTGTATCTCTCTCCTCTCATTCAGGTGGCACCAGACTTCTTCGAGTATTTCCGAGCTCTGTACCCGATCTTGCGCTCCGACCCCACCCTGTGGTGTGTTTCTGCCTGGAACGACAACGGCCGAGATGCCTTGGTGGATCCATCCAAGGCCGAGCTTCTCTACAGAACAGACTTCTTCCCAGGTCTTGGTTGGATGCTGCTGAAGGAGATGTGGGACGAACTGGAACCCAAATGGCCCTTGGCCTTCTGGGATGACTGGATGCGTCAACCAGAGCAGCGCAAGGACCGCTCGTGTATCCGGCCCGAAATCTCGCGGACTATCACCTTTGGCCGAAAAGGCGTGAGTTTAGGTCAATTCTTTGACCAGTACCTTCGTTACATTAAGCTAAACACTCAATTTGTGCCTTTTACCAAACAGAATTTGTCTTATTTGCTAAAAGAGAAGTATGATGAACAGTTTATCAAAGAGGTTTACAGTGCACCACTGGTGAAAATTGAAGAACTGCAACAAGGGGGCAGCTTAAGAGGCCCTGGACCGTACAGGGTGCAGTACTCCAGCAGGGACAGTTTTAAAGTCTTCGCTCGAAACCTTGGGGTGATGGACGACCTGAAATCTGGAGTTCCTCGCACAGGTTACAGGGGCGTAGTCAGTTTCCTGTACCGAGGCCGAAGGGTGTTCTTGGCTCCACCGGAGGGATGGACGCAGTATGACATCAGCTGGAGCTGAAGAGACTGCTCCAGCAAGTACAATGTGAATGGGGTTGAAGAGGGGAGAGAGCCTTACTCAGAGGAACACCCTCTCAGACCAAAGAATATCAGCAGACGCAGAGATTCGTGAAGGAATTAAAGCAGCACAGAGGAGGCTGCACTGGAGCTGCGACATCGAGCATTGACCTCCGGGCCTGTTTGTAAGGGAAGCTTCTAAAATAGGTCCTGCTCATTCAGGATCAGCAGGTTCAGGGCCACACAGACTTCAGTTCAAATTTGACGGAAATTCCACCCTAAACATTGTTGCAACACAGCTTTTGGCAGTGTGCCTTGCTTTCTGGGCCCATTTTGTTTGATGCTTTCTTTATTCCTTTGCATATTGGCCAAATGTAGACTCAACATCACATTGTTGCTGTTTGCAACAGCTGTAAATGGAGGTTGGTAGCAGAAGGTAACTGTCAACAGAAAGAGCATGTTTCAGTGTCAGCAATGATACACTGGAGGCAGCATTTATGTGCTAAACTCTTGGGTCACCAGGTTTTTGAAAGAAGGTGGTGAAGTCGACCCAACTCTTCAGATCATGTTACCGGTTAAGTCTAAGAAAGTAATCAGAAGCAGAGTTGTGTGCAAAGGCAAATGAAAAGCTTCTACAGGATTTTAGGTGGTAAACAAAGGCCACGTCCAGTGCTGAGCCAAGTCCTAGCCCTGATGGTTATCATTAGAGAGGAAAGGTTTCGTCATCAGTGATACAGAGAGAAGGAATTGCAGTAAAAGCAGAGACACTAACTTCCCAAACCACAGCAGCTCTGATCCAGGACCAACAAACCATATATCATTGTCCAGGTTCCTGGAGATGGCAGATCTTCCCCTGAAACTCAGACATTTAAGTCACTGAGCAGCTCATAAAATGATGAATGATGTTAGTTGTTGCTTTACACCTTACAGATTGTTTAGGAGATGTATGTATCTTTAAAATTCATCATGTAACACATTTCCTGAGCTGCTCAGTGACTGAGCTGTCTGACAGCAGACATGTGGTAACGGTCCTGAATCATTGCTACACCCAGAGCAATGTCACTAAACCAGGGAGGAGTCTTGTATGTCCACAGGAGACTAATCTTTTGTATTAAACGTTTTTGTGGGAAATATGTTGAAGTGAAGGTGAAAATGCCAGACAGCAAGAAGATTTAAAAACTGGATGACACTCCATACTAAAATTGTTCTAAGAGTGTTGTGAACAGGACGAGTAGCAGATGTGTCACAGTGTCGGAGGATCAAGGGTGGAGTTTTTCTTGAATTATCAATGCTGCTGTTCTTAGATCAGGTTATGAACATGGCCTCAAAAGCGGTGTGATGACATTGGACAGCATTAAATCAAAGCAGAGAGATGATGACACTGCATTAAGACCTCCATATGCTTCAAATGAAGTAGGTCAGACAAGAACCAACCACGTTAATATGACAACTAACTGTTCTGAGATGGTTCAAAGGTTTTGGGACACCTTTAGACGATTTGACGGGTTTGAAGCATACTGAGGCCTTTATGGTTGACCTCCGGTTCCAGCAGGACTTGTGTAATTTTTTTTTTCCTTTCAGAAATATAATGTCTTTAATGTTTCTATGTAGCCCAGTTTAAATTTCAGCACTCTTGAAGGTTGAAGAGAATCACTCTGCTGAAGGAAATACCTGATTCATTCTCCAGCTCCCTTTTGCTTCCAGAGGGTTCATGGAGTTCTGCCTCTGTGTTTGGGTGAATAAAAATGGTGTCTAAATGTGATGAAGGAAATGATTAATTTGAAGTATGGAACTGTAACGGAAAGCTAAAGCTAATTTTGAAATTATTTAACTGTCTAGAACTTGAAGTTCTTAACACGTTTGCAGCACTGCAGATGAGATTCAGACATCTTGAATCTGATGTTTTACCGATGATCACCCTGAAGCCCTGATACGGGGAGAGCTGTAATTACATGACATCCAAACCATGGTTTGGCCATCTTAGGTTTGTTGAAAAACCAATGATTGTTTTATTTGTTACGAGACAAGAAGGCTGAGAAATGGCTAGAGAAATGATTATCACTGTACTGTAACTAGCTCCGGGGGGGTTACCCACAAGGTCGATTGATTCCAATGTCTGTATGGTGATGTGTCAAACCACTGCCTGATGTGTTTATAACTTTAACACAGTATAAATAAAATCAACTATTTTGATATTTGTCCACATGCTGATGGAGTCGGTCTTTCATTGACAGCAGTAATTCAGCTGTAATGAACAGTATCTACACTACTAAACTGGTTCATGTCATTTTCATGTTCATCCAAACCTCGATCAAAGTGAAGAAGACCTGCACAGACTGAACCTCCTACTCCTGATCCTGATCTACAAGGTCTCAGTCGAGTGACAGGACAAAGTGAAGACAGCAGGAGCTGATCCAGAGTGCCCCGCTTTCCACAGTTCTACCACCTCTGGAGACCGAACTCCAGAATTTATGTAGAGGTTTTTACTCTGAGCAAACTATAATCTTCCAAAGGATATTCCCTCATATATTCCCTTATTTAGTGTTTTGGTGATGGTGTTAGACAGCACGTCGGTCCAAAGTCTCCCATTGCTGTTTGATTCATATCATTTTCATACTCATCAAAGTGTTCGGCGACCCCTCATGCTCTGTGGATGGGAGTGGTGTCATCCTCTTTATCACTCATTTTACAGGACTGGAACTTGACCATTGCACTGCTGTCTCCTGATTGGCTGATTGCATGAACAAGCAGATGTACAAGTGTTCCTAATGAAGTGCTCCATGAGCGTTGTGTTACTCAAAAACCATGTTGTAGAGTTGACGTTGCACTATATTTATGGTTCCTTTGCCAGTTGACTGGGTGACAAACTTAGCCTGATTCAGGCTATTTAGTCTGATCATTAAGCTAATAGGTGGCTGTTAACGTCTCATCTTGCTGCAGTGATGTACATGTGTACTCCAGTGCACTGTGACATCAGAGTTGGGTGTGTTTATAGGTGCAGCTGAACACATCTCTGACCCCTGAATCACATCTATCAGTGTTGCTGGTCGGAGGTTTGAATATTTCAGCCTGATAGTGCAGTGACAGCCTTGTCCTCACCTCTGGTGTCAAACTAAAAATAAACTTACTCAAATGACTTCACTGATGTTCACTCCATACATTCTGGGAACTAGGAATTTTACTAACAATTCAAGGCTCAGTCTGCTGCTCTTAAAACACAGAGAATCTTGAATTCAAACCTTTCATTACGGATCAAACATTTATTTTTTTCCCCACTTTGAAATGTTAGTTACATTTTAAATAAGAACCAACAGCCCTAAGAGTCACTACTCTGCTTTATTGAAAGTAACTGAACCTTTTCATATGGATTGTTAACCTCGGCTCTACAACTACTGGTGAAACACAAAGATCCCTGGTGCAGCTGGATTCTGAGCAAACACTCAAAAACATATAGAAGATAATCAACAACACACATCTGATTACGCTGAGCTAACGGCATCAGAAATGTGTTTAGATCACCTGCATGGAAGACAGTTTGGGTTTATTTCAGGAGTTACATTTGAGAACAGCCACAGTAAACTTGCACCGCTGACTTTAACACATGTGCCATCAGACTGAACACTGCTATAAATGCTTGTTTATTTCAACTCTTCCAAACATTTGTATTATTATTGTTATTATTTATATTTTTTATGTGTGAATGGACTATCTGTGTACTTTTGTTTGCAAACTTTTTTTGTATTCTCAACTAAACTCAACGAGCATCAAATGTGTATTAATCCAAAGTAGTCCCCAATAAATATACTATTTCCTCCTCTTTGAGCAGTTTGATAAAAGCAGCTGTATCCAGCTGTTGTAGGAAATTAGAATCTTTTTTGAGAGAGATTTGTTCATATAAAAAAAATACTGAACAGTCGTAGATAAACACTGTGAGACTTTACCAAGCAAAAACCAGATTTATTAATCCACACAGCAGTGACTAGTGTTTAACAGTGTCCGTTTCTCTACTGTCAGTCCTAAAACTAGCTCTTGCAACAAGTCAACTTATCACATCTATAAAACCAGCTATCCTTCATAATACAACTCAATATCAAAATGAAGCATCCATTAACAAATACCAACGTTAGAAACTTAAAACCAACACAAACACTTAAATAAAGACAAAGTCTGTCCTGATTCCTCCCTGCAGAGGGAGCTCTACCATCGACCACTGCTTCCTTTTTGTCTTTCAAAAAAGCAAATGTCACAGGATTAGGAAAATATCTGCTGTCTGACATGCCAGGGTTTATATATAAAGACGGTCTGCGTCTTCCATCAGAGTGAAACTGCACATACAAAGTGACTGCGAGCCCCATAGGAGGATCTGGACCGTTTATCGTGCTGGTTCGACTGCAGGGGAAACACACACACACCAGGAAGCGTTTTAGTGAAGGGGAACTTTGAATAAATGAGTTAAAAGAGTGAAGGAGAACTCACTATAAGAGGAGATGTCAATCTCGTCTGGCAGCTCGCTGATGTTCACCTCGAAGCGGTCCTGGACGTCGTTGAGCGTACGGGCGTCGCTTTCATCAGACACAAATGTGATAGCCAGGCCCTTTGTGCCGAACCTGCCTGCCCGGGCCACCTGTACAAACACACACCTTTTACACACCTGCTGCTCACCTGTACGGCTGACCTTGCTTTTCAGGTTGGATAAAGCCATATGATACGGTCCATTCAGTTTATCTGCATTGTTATGAGCACTGTTCTGGGTACAGCCCCCTCGGGATAGGTCTGGTGATATTACATGTTTTTCTTTTTATAAACCAATCCCATGTGAGGAAACCAGACCAACAATGAACGTCTCCGACTAACAATGTGTGTGTATCCAGAGCCTGGTATATCCACTGCTTCAATGGAGTCCAAAAACAACTAAAAACACATCAGTGATCTGTTGTTGAAAACCAACAAAGGTTTTAGTCAAGACCATGTGTCAAACCACCTCCAGGTTAGAATCTCAGACTGATTTAGTCTTTATTTATTTATTTATTTATTTATTCCAAAATACTGTATTTAATTCCAGATCAAGAGATTCCACTAATGACAAGGTCTGAAATAATTAAGTTAAGAGAACCCAAAGTAGGTTCAGTGGTAAGGTTCAAATATTGACCAGTTGTTTTTTTTTTAACTATTGCTATCATTTGATTTTCCTGTCACCTTCTTCTCTTAGCCAAAGCTCTTCAGATGTGGACGCTGTGTGAGACAGGTCTGCCTTACCCTGTGCAGATAAGTGTCAGAGTCTTCTGGCATGTCGTAGTTAAAGGCAATGTTGACTCTCTCGATGTCCATCCCTCGTCCAAACAGGTTGGTGGCCACCAAGATTCTCCTCTGGAAGTCCTTGAACTGCTGGTAGCGAGACAAACTGCAGACACAATGAAAAGCAGCAGTAAGTGAAGCTCCGTTTTCCTGACCGCCGCATTACAAGTCAACCAGGACAATCTCTGAACACGAGACACATCCACCAGCTCTAAGACTTGGGACACAGAGTTTAATCACAGCAACAGAACAGAACGAGTCTGGAGAATTCTCATGTTCCATTTTGCTTAGCGCCAAAAGTCAACAGGCCTGTGTATTAATATCAGTTGTAGTCACAGTGATTTCTGAACTTTTCTGGACTGGAACTTCTGGATTATCCCTGATTTGAGCAGTCGCTTCAGTGGTGGGCTGTGATTTTCCAGAACCCAAGTGTATGATAGAAGCCAATCATCAACCTCTCTTTTTCTTTTAGCCATATGTTGGAGCAAAGTTTGTTTCTTAGTGTGTGATTTTCACGGCTCAGTTACCGTTCCTCTTGAGGCATCCCTCGATGGATGGCAATCGCTGGGAAGTTCTGCTCCACCAGAAGCTGAGCCAGAGCCACACACCGCTGGACGGACTTCACAAAGATCACCACCTGGACGACAGAGCAATACACTCACTCAGCTACTGCTCCCATCGCTATACTCAATATGTGCACCTATCTGAAGAGTAAAGGCTTCAGTATGCTTCAAAAGAAAATCATCATCTGAAGGTGCCACAATCGTCAGGTCAGGGGCTGCTTCCATCAATTTCTGTAACTTCTGTAACAAAGAAGTTACAGAAACGTCTGCCGTTTGACCACGGCTTGAAGGTAGGAAGGTGCAGTTACCTCACTAGTACATTCTGGACTAGTTGCTGCGGCGGTGGATACACAAGCTCCAGTGAGAAGTGAGTTTCAGTTGTTCGGACTGGAATTGAAAACCAGCTGAGTAAGCTCCCTTTAGAGGGCTGAATCAGGAGCAAACCACTGCTGCTGTGTATGATGGTAACGGTAGCTCGTGGTCCAGGGTCACAGTCAGGTTCCCTGCTTTTAAGGGGAACCTGACTCAGGCAGGTTCCCCTGCCTGAGTCAGGCCTTAACATCAGGCCTTAACATACGAATGTTTGCCTGGCCATCAGTGATGCATGTCTCCACTTGGGTGTTGTATGTGAGAATGAGAAGAACAGTTGGGTGTCATCAGCACAGAAGTGGAATGAGAAGCTCAACACTTCTTCAATACTACACTACTACCCTTATATAGTCCAGGGAAGACCTAAATATGACAGAAGTACACTTAGTTGGCAGTTTACGAACACCTAGCTAAAATGGATGCAGTCTAATAAAAAGTGAGGGTTGTAATATTTAGAGGTAGGTTATGGATCTAATAAACTGCCAACTGAGTGTATTTATTTGTAGCTAGTTTTGCGATCTATTCAGCAAGGCTAAAACAACGGGGCTGATGAGGAAGCAGAGACGTGTTCGGCCTCCTTCTTTTGAAGCATACTGACGCCTTTAATGGCTCATAAGGCCCAACTGACGTAGAATCACAGTACCTGATTGAACTCTAGTGCATCCAGAAGGTCAAAGAGCTTTCTGTTTTTCTCATTGTCCTTCAGCTTGACGTAGTACTGCTGCAGCCCATGCAGAGTCAGCTTGGTCTCATCGTCCACAAAGATTTCCATCGGCTGGAGCGGGCAGGAGTTGCAAAGGGTTAGGGGGCGGGGGGTGGGGGTGGGTGTGGGGGAGGGTTGAGGAGATCGAAGGAAGGAAATGGGTGTAGAAAATAAGGGAATGTGGAAGCGGAGTTTATTAAAGCAGGTCAGACAGAATATGGCAGGGTGAGGCGGGGGTTACAGGACAGATTAACAGATATATATATGACAGTATAAACGTATCAATAAGGAAAGCACCAAGTAACCGAGGGCAAAATCAGAGGTGAGACAGGTCAGAAGACGGAGTGGAGGACAGGTAGCAGAGAGGAAAAAGAGAGAGGGAAGGTTGTGGGGTGGTTAACCCCCAAAGCATTCATGAAACAACACATACACCTAAACTCTCAGAAGACACCAAACTGACTGGATCCGCCCAAATGCTACTGAGATGATTTAAAATGACAACAAATCCATTTCCAAAGCTTTGTCTGTTCCAGGTAAACTCAGACGTCCTGATGTCTGTGATCACTGCTCTAAGATTCCACCAGTTCAGATTCTGAGCAGGTACCAATGCAGACTCGTGTGGCTGAGCACTAATCCTTATCTCGAAGGTATGTCTGATCTAACGATGAGGCAACCCATCACATCAACACAACAAAGAAATCTACAGCTGCCATCTTCACCTGGTCTTGGGTCTTTGTAACATTGCAGAGGTTACAAGGATTACACACCATTATTTTCATTACTGACTATTCTCTTGTTTCATCATTTAATCTTTTAGACTGGTAAATGTCAAAAAATAGAGAGGTGAAATATAAAAGTCGCTTGGTTCTTCTGACAAACAGTTAAAAAAACGTAAGATATGTATGTTCTATCAAATGTGACAAAGACAATCAACATATTCTCATACTGGAAAATCTCCAACAAGAGAATTTTTGGCATTTAGTCAGTCGATTAATGGCAGCAGCTCTGAATTAAGACTTCAAACACTTTACACCCAGTTCACACATTCATTAGTAACCTTTAAGTGTAAGTTGTACAATAGTCAAGTCAGACGTCCTTGTGTGTCCCCACGTGGTACGACTACTAACATGTTTAGCTAGACCAGCGAGGACATAGACGGGCGTACAAACACTCAACGCCACTCATAACCAACCCAGATCTACTTATTACCTTCAAAAGATTTATGGCTAATGTGATACCAAGCAGTTGCCTACTGACAGATCCAGCAGACACAGAGCAGCATCAGCATTCACCTGGAGTGGTGTTTGAGTCCATCTGATCCATCTAAGTCCAGTACTCACTCCCTTCACTCCTTAACGCTCCACTTCGGTTCACCAGCTACTCTCAAACTGTGTGTGTCTGGTGTTTGGAGCTGGGCAGGTAGTGGACAGAGGGTTTACTAGACCTAACGGTTTCGAAGCTAACGGTTATTGCTGGAAATGAGGATGATGAGAGCCGTTGGACTAAACCACAGCAGTAAAGTCATGGCTCATAAAAGCAAAAAGCTCTGTAGAGCTGAGGCAAACTGCAGGATCATGCAGGTGATAATTCCATTTGTGGGTTAATCCTGTCACATTACACACACCAGTTCTACCAAGTCTGTGAAACCTTTATGATACCTCTCTCGGCATCATTCATGCGCTCCCTGCTATTGGCTGATTTCTGTCTACCCAAGTAAGCGGTGCTAAAAAGGCTAAAGTTAAAACTTAGAAGTACAGTGTGTTCATCTACCAGACACAGTGGCCACTGAATTTGTAATGTATTAACACATTAGACTGTAACTTTCTACTGTCATTTCTTGTTTCTTCCCATTGACACTGTACTAACCTCTGCAAAGTTCCATTGTGTCCTTGTGTTTTTCATCAGTTGAAATCTGATGCCTGGATTACAGCTCAAGATCGAAATTAATTAAAATCTGCTAATTTCTTCTGTAAAATAAATGTTTTGATTATTATTATTATTAGTTGTCTTATGCCGAAGCTCAAATGGCCCAGCACTGGAATGAGCTAGAAACTTGGCCCAGTACCTGGAAATGATGTGCAAATACTTTCCAATCAGCCACATGGTGACGCTGTAATTAAGGCCCAAAAATGCACTTAGGCCACGCCTCTCACAACGCAAGTCCACTTGACTTAAAATCTGACTCACAAGTCCAGCTAAGTGTGCTCTACAAAAAAAGCCTTTTGGGCCGTAAAAGTCTGCCATGATGGATTTTGGCCAATCATCATAAACCGCGCCAGTCCGTGTATGGGAATAGGCCTACCAAAGCGTTCTGAGCCAGACCCATAGGGGACATCTCAAATTTCAGTTTCATCAGTTTTGGTGAACATGATCTGGGGAAAAGTGACTTTAATGACTGGTGCATGTGAGCGTGGCCTGTTTGCTGTGAGCTGGACCGAGCTGGAGACATGAAACTTGGTACCATAACTGAAAATGATGCGCAAATGCTTCACAAAAAATCTTATCCCAATCAGACCAATGGTGGCGCCACAGGTAACAGTCAAAAATGTGAAAAATGTGAAAGTCCAAAAGTCCAAAAACATGGCTGCCATCCATCAAAAAACATCGCCATGGGCAGATATTGGTCAAGGGCAGGATACTGGTCATAACTCATTAACTGTCCAATCATCAGAAATCTTGGAAGATATTTTCAGTCCCGGTTTGGAAATAGGTCTGCCCACAGGGGGTGTCACTAATAACATGCACCAGTACCACTATCTGGTGGAAGTATTAACCATTAAGGCACAATATAAACTGAAATGGTAGAGGGCTTAAATGAAATGGGAGGGGCTCTGTCAGTAAACAGAGTGGGAGAATCGATTTGGGGGGCAGCAAGGGCTGAGAGCTCATTTTTGCCTAGTGGGTTGATCCAGTCCTGGTCCTAGATGGCTGCAGCACAGAGGCCAGCACACTCTCTGAGGCATGTTTGGAATAACTGTTGTAATGAACACTAAGTTGTCTAATGCAATATGTGGTGCAGCTGTTTGATAAGCTGCTTTTCTCTGAATATCTCTGAGGTGTAAAGAACAAGAAGAAATGAATAATTTATTATGAAGTGTTTGTCATTGTAATTCTAGATTTTATGTTCTCTCTGATTCCCTGCTACACCTAACTACACTACATATTTCTATCATTTCAAAAGAAGAATGAAAGTAGCTTCCCGTTTTCTAAATTAAATACAAACTCCTGCGGAATGTATGGATTTTTTTGACAGAATAATGGGATGTAAATTAAATCCTTAAATCTGAGCATACATGTGATTAATCATGTGATAACTTGAGAGCTGCTCACTGTAAGCAGGAGAGCATCCCTTGATAAATGTGTGGTTTTTTTATAACTACATTTGGAGTAGAATTTTTTAAGAGTTGGCTCTTAATTGTGTAAAAGTCTGATAGAGACGAGTTCTGGTCTAAGACATGGGCTCATGGTTGAATCTCTCCATGTAGGTACCACAGGGGTAAATCTGCAGCCCATCATAGCTCCTGATCTTGAAGCCAATGAAGTTCAGTGATGCCAGTTCCTGAAATCTGGTTTTAAAGCTGCAGTCTGCAAACACGGCTCCACCAAATCCATGGCGTTCATACCACACTACCAGATGGTGTGTCTGTGATTTATTACCTGAAGGCCTGACACTACCTATTCAATAATTTTGGAATTTTTATGGTTTGGAAACTATTTGCTGTGGGTGTGCTAGCTTAAGATCAGACAGACAGCTACAAAGCAGTGAAGTCGCTGCCAAAGCAAAGGAGGCAGTAAAGAGGGGAAAACCGGATTTTCAGCTGCAGATTAGATGCTTTCTCTCTCGCTTCTTGTCTCGACAACGCACTCCCTTCCTTAAGACCAGATGCTGCATATTGCAGATTTAAGTGAGGGTGATCTAAAGTAATGTGGCATGTTTACAGGGTGTGCCAGGGGCCCAGCACTGGCCTGTCACAGCTGGCTATGACACGACGGCACAGTGGGGCCGACGTTTCCCCCACACTCCACACGCACTGAAGGGGCTGCTCGGGGTACAACTTCTTCCTTGCTTGTAACTTGGGAATCACGGAGGTCGCGGGGCAACACGGAGTCTGCTGCCCATTGTTCCAGCAGGCATGGCACAACAGGGGAAGGAGAAGCAGAGGTGTGGAGGGAGCAAGAGCAGGGATGGTAGGTGCGAGTGGAGAGTCGTATTTACATCTTGCATGAACTTTCTGCAGACCGGACGGATCTCTTTGCTCAGGGTGGCGCTGAACATCATGACCTGCTTCTCATGGGGAGTCATACGGAAGATCTCCTGGACGTCTCGGCGCATGTCTGAAGGAGAGAGTGGAGAGTATCATACATACTGACCTGGTGGCAGTAAAAAATAAATAAAAGATTATGAACTAAAGGAAAACTCCATCCTTGGTTTCACTTCACATTTTTAGACATCGGTCCATTATTTTATTTGAGCTAAATGCTAAATGCATCAAATTCTTTTTCTACATGCATGATGCACTGTGGGTAGACTGAGGCAGAGAACTCATCACTTCTCAGATTGTCTGAAATAACACAATTCTTACCTAAGCAAGATGGACAGTAGATCAGTATTTAAACAAAGGACTTGTTCTCTTTGTTGTGAATATCTTCCACTTTGTTGAAGTGTATCCACTTTGTGGCATTTAAGTGACACACTGTGTTCAGTCAGTCTTGTTAACAACTGTGTCTCTGAGTTAGAACATGTTTGTACATCACTGTTTTGTTTTTTTTTTTGTTTTTTTTTGCAGATGCCTGTATGATAAGGAATTAGTTGGCCGTGTAATGAATCTAGGTATTTTATCAGCTTGGAACCGTATCCAAAATGGAACTGCCTACTGGAACCTATTCCTGTGAATCCTATTGACTGTGTGACAGCCAAGCCCCTGAGCTTAGCACGGCAGGAAACATTCAGTTTGCATCAGCAATCATTTATCATACTGCTCGTTCACTAATCAGAAGGTTGGTGGTTCAATCCCTGGCTCCTCTGGTCCATGTGACAAAGAATCCTTGGGGCCCTGATGTGCCCACTGGTGTGTGAGTGTGTGAGTGTGTGTGTGTGTTAATAAAAAGTACTGCATGAATGAAATCCATTACCATTTAACTACAAACCACAGAGATTCAGGTAGAAGCTACAGCTAGCTAAAGAGCACGGCTAAAGTACTGAGATCTGAGATTCTTTATGTCCCGCCACATGCCATGAGTTTCCCTTTAAACATATGAAGGGCTATGGGAGGGTTTACTGACCGAGCTGCTCGAGCATCTTGTCACACTCATCCAGGATGAAATGTTTGATGTGGCGCAGGTTGAGTGTCTTGTTGCGTGACAGTGCCAGGATCCTGCCCGGTGTTCCCACCACAATGTGAGGACAGTCCTTCTTCAGCACCTCTTCATCTTTTTTGATAGACAGCCCTCCAAAGAACACTGCCACCTGCAGTGGCACACACACACACACACACATCGTACATGCTGTGAGACAATCAAAAAATTGGGCTGTAATTGAGAATGAGGAGACATTATTACAGTATTACCTTGACAGTGGGCATGTACTTTGAAAATCTCTCATACTCCTTGCTGATCTGAAAGGCCAACTCTCTGGTGTGGCACATCACCAGGACAGACACCTGGAGGAGAAAAAAGCAATGACAGCTACCATCTTCCTCTTATGACTTTAAATCCAAAATGGGATACCTCCCAGCCTCTGAGACCAAAATCCTTTCCTGCCTGAACTTCCTCATACACAGCAGCTTTAGTTAATGTAGAACACAAAGATGTACACTATGACAGCCATTAACAAATCAATTCCCACCAAACGCTTTTATAAGATGTGCTCTGCCCTGTGTTTGAGTGCATTTAAAACTGTGAAACAGATTTTTGTGTACTGCAGTGCCCACTCCTGGTCACTCAGCAGCACTACTGTAATGTGAGTCTATGGTCAGGAAAACAGTATCAGTCAGTCATCTCCTGAGCAACAGGATGTGAGAGAGTGGAAAAGCAGCAAGAGCAGGAGTCAAAGTGCTGATAACACTTTTACAGTCAGTACATTACAGTCCTGGTCAACAAGGTGGTCCAGCTGAGCCTCCTCAGCCAGGTCCTCAGTGATAAAAGCTAAAGCTGAGGGAGGCTCAACTTCCTTATGCTGGAAAAGAGGCCAGAATTACTGCTACTTGCCACCCAGCCAAGCTGCAGTTTACATCCATATCTGTCCAGATTTATATTTGTACAGAAGACTTTGAAGGAATTTAATAAAAGTTATTATAATTCCTGTATGAATTCTTGAGTTATGGCAAAAAAAAATGTTTTTTGTGAGGTCACAGTGACCTTGAGCTTCATCCTTGAGTTCAATTGAACATTTGTGCCAAATAAGAAGAAATTCCTTCAAGGCGTTCCTGAGATATCACATTCACGAGAACAGGGAGGACAACTCTAAACAGTGAAGCCTCCTGGGCCACGGCTGTCGCCAGCATGAATGCATTAAAAAGCCGACCCTGAAGCAAATGTTCATGTTTTACAAAGCCAGAGAGCTGTTGTTCCAACAGCTGAAGCTGCAGGCAATGAAGAAGCTGATAAATCAAATAAGAATGAACTTAGTCAAGATTTATTACCTGTGAGTTGTGAGTTCAGCCCCTCACAACAGCACTTTGGAGCATACTGCAGAGAAATGCCATTGAAGGCTGATCCACCACTCATCATGGTGAGAAAGATGAGAACAGAAGCAATGAAAAACAAGAACAAAGGTGCTGAGTGCCAGTCTCCTAAAACCTGAGAACCCAGAGAATTACTGGTCATGGAAAGCAGAGTTTCAAAGTGCTGCCAAACACGTCGACCTTCCAGCCAAGGAAGAATTACATAGAACGACACAATGGGTTTGTAGTCTGCAGAACAGGCAAAGAGAATTAGCTCTGCGATAAACCCAAGAGCAGCTCTCAACTTAATCTGGCAAAGACCTGAAGAATGATACGGGCTATCAGACGATGCTGAACACACACTGCTGAAAAAGGTTGAAGATTTTCCTTAACTCCTTAACAAAGATCATTTCAAGTTCAAGACAGCTGGGTGACATTCCTCAGGAGGCAGGGTTCACCCTGTGGATCAAAGTGCTGCCATCCTCCTGGTGAGGGACCTAATCAACAGACCCCAGTCGCGGACTGGGTCATTTTGAGTGAAGCCTACCTCATAAGGATACTCATAAAACATCAAGTGTTAATATTCTGAAAACACATCAAACGCCATCACATCTCAGCTGTTCTCCAGCCTTCAGTTCTCAGGCCTGAGGACCTTAGTGGGAGTGTATAGTGTAATTTCTGACAGGACAAAGGACGATGATTCAGCCTTTCTTGACATAGTGGATAGAGACGTTTATCGAAAAGAAGGAATCAGTTACCATTCCACTGCCCCAGACAGCATCTTCCAAATAACAGAGAACAAGCAAAGAAGTGTCTTTGTTCTCTCAGGAAAACATTGTAAAGAAAACCTGGCATGATGAGGCAATACACCGACCAGCACCTCCCCTGGAGAGACACAACAACTCTGGTACGTATCATCATCTGGTGTATACCAACCCCCAAAACCCTGATCATTTGAGAGTGGTGCTTGATTCAAGAGCTGAATATGAAAGAATGCCTTCAAACAAAGGGCTGCTTAGTGGCTCTGATTTAAGAAACACCATTTTAGGGGTTAATCTACATTTTATTGTGTTGTGGCACAACAGGACTACAAACTACCTCAGATTCCTATGGCATGAGCACAACAACCTCAGGAAGAAAGCGAAGGGCTACAGAACGAAAAGTCCACGTGTTTGGAAACAGACCTTCACCAGCTGCGGATATTTACTGCATGAGGCACGCTGCTTTGATGCCAAGGGATTAAAAAAGTTCTATCTATCTAAGCAGTTTGTGAGAGCACATGTTTATGCGGATGTTGTACTTGCATCTGCACCCACCCATGAAGAAGCTCCTGACATCTTGACAAGAGCTCAAAAAGATGTTAGCAGAGTCCAAAATGAAAGTACAAGCTGTTCAGCTGAAGAATGAACCAAGGGTATGAAAGATATGGATCTCTGATGGGACACCCTCCCCCCACAGTGCAGCCTGGAAGCCCTGTAAAACCTGGAAACACATTCAAATTGTCCCAAGAGGAAAGTCCTCACACTAGGAATGATGTTTTAGCCACTGTGAACAGTTTGTATGACCCTTTAGGATTTGTGATGCCTATAACCATGCAAACTACATGCAAATGCCCTACTCTCAGCTGAGCAGGGATAAACCCCTCCTTTCAGAGGAAGAGGAGGAACACAGACAATCCAACATCTCCAGAGAGAAAGGAGATCTGTAGGAGAACTGGCCTGGGAACTGTGAGCTAGTTAGGGATGTGATTGACATTGATGTAGATGCGGTTAAATTCTTCACTGACAGTAGGATAGTCCTCAGATACATACTCAACAGCACTGGGGGCTTGTACATGTATGTTGACAATCTAAAAAACTACACACCCTGAGCAGTGGCATTACATCTACAGAGAACAACAAGTCCCACTGTTTTACCATGTTACACCACAGCATAATTTATTTATGTTGTAGCAGTACTCACATCAGCAATGATGCTCCATACAAAACAACGGAAACAATTTCAGTGTCTCTGAGACTTCCTGGAGGAGACAAAGGTGAGAATATCTTGTAATTCCTGTGTCTTTTAACTGTAAATAAAAATATAGCTTCAGTAGAATGAGAGAGCAGGACTTTGTTCAGCCCTGAGTGTTTTCTGCGGTCTCTTTCTTGAAGTACATACAGTCCCAACAGCCTCCACCAATAAGGCAGAGCAGCCTGTATGTAGCCTGACACATAAGATACAGAAGATAAGAAAGTCTGTGAAGCACTCTGCACACACTGTTGCTCCTCCAGCTTATTGATGTGTGTGGAAATGGTAATAATTAAAGGCGGCTATTTTATCAGTTGAGAGGATCACCTGTCCTGTGACGGGCTCCAGCTGCTGCAGGGTGGCCAGAACAAACACTGCAGTCTTCCCCATCCCAGACTTGGCTTGACAGAGCACATCCATACCAAGGATTGCCTGAGGGATGCATTCATGCTGAACTGTAAGAAAAAACACAGCATGTCTCTCAACTAAGATATGAACGACAGCAGTCTTTATCAGGAAACTAAAGTAGACACAGAGAATATGGAGGGGAGTGAAAGACAGCAAAGATTAACCACTGCCTACTTCTCTTTTCAGTTTATTGAAACTTTAAAACCCTCAAATCCTTTCTTGTGCTTCACCAGCTTCTTACCCTCAGACGGATGCTCAAACCCACAGTCCACTATGGCTCTGAGCAGTTCAGGTTTCAGCAGGAAATCTCTGAATCCAGAGGAGTGGATGGACACGTAGGAGCCCTTCACTCCCTCCTTCCTTATCGACATGTCACCTGCACCTCCAACATCCCCGACCCCCGCAGCCTCCACTTCATCCTCCTCATAGTCCAGCAGCTCATTGTCCACATCGTTCTCAGTCATCGTGACACAACTGCAAAACACATGTCAAGTCAAACTCCAGAGGCATAGAGAGTGTGGTACGGTAATGTTCATGACCACACTGCTGTATTCAACAAAATTACAGTTTACAGCATCTCTACTTGTCTTTGGACACTACAGAGTCTCTTTATACCTTTGTAATTTCTCCAGAGGATAGGTTACTTCATGGTTTGTCAAAGGTTGCTATATTAGATTCCGAGGTAGCATCATCAAACATTATATCATTATTGTTGCACCAATCCTTTTGTTTACTGATGAATCCAGTCCCCATGAAGATGAAAGGCAGCTTGTCTGAGACTATACAGGAGGGTTAGTATAGTGTTAGTACAACTACAAATTCTGCTACCTGTCAGACTGTCATGGAATTTCAGTCTGTAGAATTGTTAAAATTCTGCCCTTTTATTTTGAAGGAATAGTCCGGGAGCCTTATTTTCAAATTATCGTCGCCATAAAAGCACCTGTCAAGACACACGCAGTTTGGTTTTGTGACTATTTAGCAAACAGAGGGTTTGTTTTTAGCATTTTTTTCCCATTCAATTGCTCATAACAAATCATATTAACCTAGCTCTCAAAATGAATTCTCGCGGACTCGGAGAATTGTGTGATATTAGGTTAGCTTATGTGAATAAAGGGTACCTACTGTAATAACGTTACCCTAAATCCAAACTACAGTATTTGAATGGCTAGCTGCAGTTAGCTCGATGGCTAACAAGCAACTCGTCATGTTGCCTGCTAAACCAGTTCCAGGCTAAAATCTGGACTTTGAAAGTCAACAAATATATTGCAGTATGTTGTGCTAATCATGTAGGATTCAAATTACTTTTGACAGTGAACATACCTTAACTGCGAGAGATAACAATGAGCCACAACGTCTGTTCAAAGTAAAGCGCTAATGTTACCGGACCCAAATGACGTCTCAGTATGCGACGGGGAGTAGTTGCAGGACCCCTTAGTGTGTAACCATGCATGTGCCAAACTTTGAGTAACGCAACAGACAGACGATTGGTCTCTTCGTTGAACCTGCGTATTATTATTGTTGGTAGTAACGATATTTACACATTAAACAGGTAAGAAACTAAATTCTGGTTAGAAAACTAATGTCTGCTAATGTGGCTAAGATGAATATAAAGGTAACTAATAGTGCCAGAGGTGGTACAGTTCTCTCACGTGCTAAAGTGACATGCTCCGTTAATTCTGAACTTTAATTACATGTCACGTTTTCAATCCTTATGGAAAAGCAAGTTAAAATTTGACATTTATTCAGAAGACAAGAAGTGTCGCCCCACCACAGACTCCAAACACAATCCTGTATCTTTGTCAAATTAATTGACAGGCCTTTTAAAACAAGGATTAACACTAGATAACTTATTTCAAAGTCTCGGTTATAATTAATAAAGCAACTATGCTAATGTGCAGTGTAAAAAAAAACAAGTGTATATTGTGTTTGTGATTCTCGTCTTTTCTTCACACAGAGATGTCGTGTTTTAGTGGTGATCCCAACTTCTGCCCAGAATGTGGGAATGTTCTTCCTCTCCCAGGAATACAGGACACAGTCCGTTGCCCTCGCTGCTCCTTCTGCATCCCTGTAGCAGGTACCAACTGTCTGGTCCTCCCTCGCTCTGTTAGCGCTGTCACAAGCAAAAGCTGAAAGGAAGACTTAGTTACCTTCAGATTATCCCTCACACACACGTATATTATTGTCCAGAGTTTTCAGGTCAGGAGATCCACTCTACAGTCATCTTTAACCCTGTGGAGCAGTCATCAGTGGTTCTGGAGAACGAAGAGGACGCGGAACTGAAGGGACCAGTGGTAAGAACAGACTGACTGCTGCTCGCGGACTGTTGTGTGTGATTGTAACAGCTGTACACTCTATTAACGAGGCCATCTGACTCTTTCAGATTGACAGGCGCTGCTCTCGTTGCAATAAAGAGGGGATGGTTTACCACACCAGACAGATGAGATCTGCAGATGAAGGACAGACTGTCTTCTTCACCTGTATACACTGCAGGTAATCAGTCAGCGCATTTACATGCACTTAAGTAACCAGGTTACTGTCAGCTGTTTCCAGAAAGCTGAGTTCTTAAAGGACCAGTGTGTAGGATTCAGTGGCATCTAGCGGTGAGGTTGCAGTTTGCAACCAACACACTGTGTGTTGTGGAACATTTTTTGCTTCCTAGTGACTTTTTTCTGATTTGTGGTGTTTCAGGTATCAAGAGAAGGAAGACTCCTGAGGAAATCTGCTTCACTTTCTCCACTCCTCTCTATGTCTGCTCTACAGTACTGTTGGTCTCAGATGTGAAGATGCTTTCTCAAATATAAATTTGAGGAAGCAAACAGTCAGTGGGCCCTTTAGCTCTGGTTTATCTAATGAGGCTGTGAACAGCAGAGCATGTCAGTGACAGTTCCTTCCTGAATTGTTATCATTCACACAAGTTTGACTAAATAATCTCCACTCAGGGTCCACTTACTTTTTTCAAGAGCTTCCAGTTGCATCTCACAGTCTTCATCAGTGGATGGAGTTCACTCAGTTTTCATGGAAAAGATGTTGCTCATTGACATTGATGATTTTCTGCTGATGGATGCTGTGAGACACAGTTGAAAGCTGTAGAAAAAGCCTGTAACAGGACCCTAAGTTAAGATATATTTTTTTGAACTACAGCTTCCAAGAAGAAAAATGGACTTTAATGGTGAACAAAATGTGTTTGCTTAAGTTGTGACATTTATATAACTGAATTTGTTTATTATAAAATGTCATTAAATCTGCATTAATTAATTTTTTTGTTCGTTGTGAATGTGTTAGCAAACAGCTGCTCCTTTATACACTCAGCAGAAAGAGAGCAACATTACTTGAAGCCATGTTTGTGTACAGCTGATAATTGTATGTCCAGTACTCCCTCTCTTTTAGCTCGGATTTTGGTCTCCACCAACTCCTGAGAGAAATATCTGAATCTTTAGCTGCTAAATGCTCCACTGTGTTCACCATCTGGTCTATAACTGTCTGTCTATAACTGTCTGTCTGCAGAACTATGAATGAATCATTACATAGGCGTAGCACACTTTCCAAACATAGTGGTACTAGTAATAGTCAGTAATGTTTCTCAGCCACACGCCCTTCATACTGTTCTGTTGTCTCATCTGCATCTGTTAAATGATCACTCTTCAAACTGAAACCGATCGAAACCCAGCTTAGAAACGTGGTGGAGGAAGGCTGCTCAAAACACATCACTGTAGAGATGTGTTAAATATTTAAAACACGACCTGTTCCTGTGTTTTATTCCAGAGATGTTTGTTTAAAAAGTAAATCCTTTTCAATACAGGGGTGATGTTTTCCTAGTTTTCTGAATCAGCCTGTATAAAGTCTTAGTCTATAGTCTTAATTGGGGATGTAGCCTTATGCCAAACACACATCATTGTTCTCTGCTGATGGGGGCCTATTGAAGGTATGAGGACAGCCTGAATCTGCTGCTGGCAGGGAGTAAAGAGATGACATGGTAAACTTTATTCTCATTACAGGAGATCAAACAGGCTATTTGGAAATCAGGATTAACCTTACCATGAAAAGATCAAACATGTTACACTGTGTTAGAGCATGTTAGTGATGCTGCGTGGATTTCACTGGAATCACACAACACAGGATGCCAGCCTCATATATGAAGTGAAAGCAGTTCATTAGGATTACAAGATGAGAAGATGTGAAACTGAATAAAAGTTCTTTTTTTAGCTGATCCAGTGGGGAGGGTGGGTGGGTTTGTCATTTGCTTTTCAAAACAGGTTATTGCTTCTCTATCAAACAAACTATGGATCGTTTAAACAACAGTAAACAGCACACACACACACACACACACACATATAAATACATATGGGAGGATTTATTTCAGGTCTCATGTATTGATTAGAATGCATTGGTTTTACGCACCACAAATTCAAATTTTGCAACGACTTATTATCCCTTCTTTAGCAACTGTGGACCTCTGAGATATTTTCATCCTTAATTTTAAATGTATTGACTAAGTCTGTCTGTCTGTCTGTCTGTCTGTCTGTCTGTCTGTCTGTCTGTCTGTCTGTCTGTCTGTCTGACTGCCTGTTCAGTCGCATCAATTTACTCAGAGGTCAGAAATCCCAGTCCGCGCTCTCCAAACTCAGGACAGTAGGTGGCGGTACTGCGCCCTTCAAGTTGTTCAACGATCACATTGAAAATAGCTGAAGAGCATTATGACCAATAAGAACGTTCGCATCAAAGTCACATGACCAGACAACCGCAACAGCGAGAGTTGGAGGAGCGAGTGGAAAGACAGACTTCAGTGAAAAGGAGCTACCAAATGACAACAATGCAGTTATTTTCTACTATAAAATGATTGTGTAACCGGAAGTTGCTCGACATTTCAATTCCGTTCTCACGGTAAATAACATCTTTTCCAAACATCCGCTGATAAGCTAATTTCAAGTCCTCTGTCCCCGGTAGCTGCTTTGTTGTCGGTGGTTTCCAGAACATATAATAAACTGTTGCCACACTCAAATTAAAGCTAAACGTTAAATATATTTTTTGCCGACTTAAAGGTTTGATTCAAAGAATAAAAAAAATCTTCATTCAAACATTATTCGATCACTATAGTCGTTTAAAGATTAGCTAAGCAACAATAAATTGCTCGGTTTTTAAAGGGGATTTGGTGCGACCTGCTGCTCTCGTGAGGGGGGGGACGAATCTCACTGTATTTAATGTCTTTGTAGATAATGAAGCTTCGTGTGCAGCTACAGTGTAAGAATTTGCATGAATACCTGAGAGAGCTGAGTCCTGAGATTTTGGACAGACTGTACAACCATCCGGCGACATGTCTGGCTGTCTACAGGTATGATGCCTATGGTTAGGATGCTGATGTGGACACGACTCCCGAGTAATGTGATGCCTAATTTTACATTGCGTTTAATATTCCACAGGGAGCTCCCCTCTCTGGCTAAGAACTATGTGATGCGGATGCTGTTCCTGGATCAGCCACTTCCCCAGGCAGCAGTGGCATTGTGGGTGAAAAAAGACAGTCATAAGTGAGTCATTTACCTTTTCATGTCTTCATTACTCTGACTGTTGTCCCACATCATTTTAACTGGAGGCAGCAGTGCACTGACTGTACCTAGTCTGCAGAAAGTAAAGGAAGAAACCACATCAACATTCACATTTAATACGGTTTCTTTGTCTTTGGGTAATCTAGTCCTGACAGATCAACAGACTTTATCACCGTAAAGCAATAATCCTGCATTATGTCAATCCCTGTATAGTGATGAAGATGTTCTGTTCCTGTTTAACAGGTTAAGATGATGTTATCATACTAAAGAGGTCATGTTAATTCTCATCCAGCTTATTTTGGTTCTTGAATACAGTTAACGGATTCAGCTCTGAAACTTTGACAGTGTTATCTGAACTGCACTATTTTTTTTTCTAATAATGTGTTCCTACATTGTTGCTGCGAATCAAGCTAACTCACTTCTTCTTCTCACTTCTGTTTACACTCAGTTGCCAGTTTATTAGGTACACCTGGCTCAAAGTTAATGCGGGTTTGATCCAACAAGCCTGTAATAAATGTTACCTTCAGGAAGGTTATGGTTTTAGAGAAGCATTAATTCATCTTTATGGTTTTTTACACTGAATATAAGAAACACCTCTCAGTCAAACACAGTACAATTCAACAGCAGTTCAAACCACAGACTTTGAATGACCATGAGTTTGAATCCACACCTGTCTAAACCAGTTTTGGTAAAAACTGAACATTCTTATTATAGACTCATTGATCTGCAGCATTACTTCAGAGGCCTAAAGCAGCCAGAGGTTTTGAAGGGACCCTCAGGAAGACACCGTTAGCTTGCTCTTACTCTTGACACCTGGCTTGAATTGACTTGATAATACCAGCTGGAAGGTGTGTTTGCTGAATGGTTTAATGTGGGATCATTTTTAAAGTGCAGCGCCCCCTTCTGTACGTTTGGCTGGACTGAATCCTACATATTATCAGCTGTTCAGGAGCCACCACTGGTCTGTCAGAGATTACAATGGGCTCCATCTACGTGTGGAATAGTGTTGCTGCTGGAAGTGTATTCTTGAAGGGTGAAAACAGCTTTTAACCTTTGTTAAGGTGAAAGTGAAACCCTTGCTAGAATAATAAATGAAATTCCTTCAGGGTTAGCAGCTCTCTGATCATCCATTCAGTGGGAGAAGCACAGTGGACTACACATTTCAGAGTGTTAAACAGTGAAGTTCATTGTTTGTGTTTGTCTTTGGCTTCTACCTGCAGGGATCATGATGAATGTGTCTCAGTGTTGGCAGGACTCCGCCTTTGGCACAGTCAGCAGCTGCAGGGTGGTCTGCAGGGATACATTTTAAATCCGGTGTTCAAAGATAACCTGCGGATCGCACTGCTCGGCGGGTAGGTCTGCTTCCCGCACACACAAAGCGTTTAATCACAGGGCGGCAGCGGTTTTCCCTCTCACTCTCTTTGTTCCACACAATAAATTCAGGTATTAAATTTATTTGACCAGTTTGATTTCTAATTCGACTGATTTGAGACTGAAAAGCAGCACCGTAGCTGCAGTTATAACCTGTTGTTTTCCAGTAAAAGTCTCCTCTGCTGTGTCGACTCTCAGGGGCAGAGCGTGGGCCGATGAGGGCAGCACTCTGGGTCCTGACCGCCATGCTCGGGACATTGAGAGTCTCGACCGCTACGCTATGGAGCGCTGGGAGGTCATTCTGCATTTCATGGTGGGTTCTCCCAGTGCTGCTGTCAGTCAGGACCTGGCTCAGCTGCTGGTTCAAGCAGGCCTCATGAAAAGGTACATTACAGTAATAATATAGAGTTCTGATGAATTAAATCTTACACTGTAAAATGTCCCCAACAGTGTATATCTTGGTTACAATTCTTTAAGATCCAAATTTAAAGGATTCTTATCTTAGCTACGTAGCTAATTAACATTAACTCTATGAATCGGTTAAAGCACCAACTCCAGTTCACTTTGAAATTCCTGCAACTGAGGCACATGAAAACAAGAGCTCTGCAAAAGATTTGAAAAAATGCTTTTCATGACCAGCTCACGTGATATAATGCTAACTGTGTCTTTGTGCAATAAAGACTTGAAGTCCTAGGCAAAATTTCAGTATCCTCATTAATCAGCAGCTGTTGATCCACTCAGAACACATGCAAATAAAGGAGCAGCCTTGTCGTTGATAGCATGCCGCTAGGTTCAGCGGCATATGCTGATGCCTTGTGGTTTCTAATGGCAGGTGCCACCAGTGCTGCCCCCTGGTGGTTATGCATATTTAATGCAAGTAGGCTAATTTTATAAGTACTGCCATCAATCTATATTTCTTCTGTCTTTGTTGACAATTTAGCACAACATAGGGCTGTGAATAGAGGAATGTATGTTTCTCTCATCTGTTTTGTAATTTGGAAATGTACAATGCTTTTGAAATGATACTAAAGTAATTTCACTGTGTACCCAAAGCTAATTTCCAGAGCTAGCTTTAGCTAATATGGCTACCGTTAGCCTAGCCACTGTAGCCTGTCTGACTAATCCAAAACAGAAATTTAGATCCGGTCAAAGAAATGATGGCCTGTATGATTCTTTGGCTTGTTGACTTTATTAGTAGAATGCAATCACACGTTACACGTTGCATCAGTTATTACTGACCATAAATACTTGAATGACTAACTGGTCGCTGTCATTGTGTCATAAGCTATTTTCTACTGGCATACATATGACTGGCATAGACCACGTGGGGTTGTTTTCTCACCATGTTGTGTCTTTGGATAATCTGAAATGACAGTGTGTGTATGTATTGATTACACCAAATATAGCTTTAAAATATACATTTACTGAAGTACTTGCTGTGAAAATAGTCCACTTGCATTAAATTTGTATAGGCACCAGGGGGCGGTACTGGTGTGACAGTCTGACAGTGGCAGTCCAGTTTAACTGCCTATGCTGGTCATAATGTTTTGACTCATCTGTGTATAAGCAGCACCCAGAACTCCCATACCATACATGCTGCAGTCCTTGAAGCAGCTTTCTCTAATGCAACGGATAATAAAATAAGACATGTTAAATCTTGGAAAGTAATAAGCCCAATTAGCAAGGTATGCTAACATTAGAAGCTTAAATCTAATCGTTCCTGGTGTTTTTGGTTTTGGGAAGGGGATGAAACAGGCACAACACACACAGTGTACCCATATGTGGACAAATCCAGACAGGCCTGCCATGTCTGGTAACTGATGCTGAGCTGTGATTGGGCTGTCGCACACTGGAGGAGGGTTTACTGGACTGTCATTGCCTTTAAACAGTTGGATACCTTCATGCTCTACCCGAGACCAGACTGCTCTTACATGTATGTAGAACTGTGGGAAATTCAGACATTTGAAACTGTCTGTGTGTGAGCAGAATCCATAGATCATCAAAGAAGAATAAAAACTGAATGTGGACTCCGCTGAACTTTAGCTATGGGTTGAATCATGGTTGTGTTAGTGGCACAGTAATGAACGAAGACCTCAGGTTTTGCACTGTACCTCATGTTGTTCTATCATCTTCTCTGCTTGTCAGTGAGGCAGGAGAGGCGCCCTATATCACCTCAGCCGGTTTCCAGTTCCTCCTGCTGGACACAGCCTCTCAGCTGTGGTACTTCACCCTGCAGTACCTCAAAACTGCTCAGGTACCTGTGCATCAACTGCTGCTTTGGTCAGATGGGATTTAAACAAGTTGAACCAGAGGTTATCATCCATTTACCATTCAGACTCTAGAGTGTCCATTGCCTGTGATCAACCTGATTACTACATCTTTAATCAGTGACATGAACTGCTGCACAGATTGGCTGGAATAAAAAAATCCCTGCAGACTCTTGGGTCATAACGATCCATTTTGAGGATTTCTGCTTCCTGTCAGACTCTTGTTAATGTCCTGTGTGACCCGGATCAGTGCCCTGTTTGTGGAAAAGAACGTCTATTGTCAGGAGTGGGATGAACATAAAGTAAAGGGAGGAAAGAGTGGCACTGAACTGCCACGAGACAGCAGCACGGCGAAACTAACCCTGACTCAGAAACATTTATATAGTTCAGCTGACCCAATAACACTTGATTCTCCTCTTCTGATGAGACCTATTTAAATATAATCACTAATCACTCACTCATGCTCCACTTCATCAGGGAAAGGACATGAGCAGGTGGAAAAATCCAGAGGTTCATACTGTAAAAACAACAGCTGAGCAGTGGAATACACACCATTATTATTATTATTATTATTAATAATAATAATAACAATATACATTTTTTTTAAGCTTAACTGCTCAGTGACCGTGTTACAGAGGTGTTCATTCACCAGCCATTTTTCTTGTCAGTTGCCTAGCAACCAGAGCCAGAATTTCCATTGAAGGGGGACTTTAGAAGGTTTTACCAACCTGAAAGGGGGAGACACTAATCAATCAGTCCATCACTAATGAGAAACATGAACTAGATATATAAAAGGCTAAATGGGACAGAGAGCTTGATGTAGAGATATCAGATCAGTGATGGAGAGTGTGTATCAGTGAACCCTAACCCTAACTGACCTGCATGTCTTTGGACTGTGTGGGGGGAGATTATTCTAATTATAATTGGTTTTAAAATATTTTTAATGGTAACTATATTGAACACAGAATTATTATAATTATTATAATAGAATTATTATTATACATTATTATGGGGATTAGATGATGCCTATAACATATAAAGGAACCTATCTTATCACTGTAATTTGTGATGAATCTTGTATTTCTTGTTGTACCGTTAAATTATTGGAGAATGATGTTTATTTGTTCACAGTGGCTGTTATTTGAATACCAGCTTTTATTTGAGAATATCCTCTCTGATATAGATATCTATATTTCATGCATTGTCTCTTGCAGTCCAGAGGGATGGACCTGGTGGAGATCTTGTCGTTCTTATTCCAGCTCAGCTTCTCCACTTTGGGCAGAGTGAGTGCACAGCTGTTTGCATCTGTTTGACCCTCAGAGTTCAGCGTGTACGTGTGTGCTCTTTGTTGTTACTGATCACGTGTCGCCCGTGTGCCCTCAGGATTACTCAGTGGAGGGCATGAGTGAGTCACTGCTCACCTTCCTGCAGCACCTGCGGGAGTTTGGACTGGTCTTCCAGAGGAAGGTGAGGCACTGAGAATGAGAGGGGAGATCCACTAACGCTTGACATTTACTGTCAGCACCGCTTTTATATCATGTCTCCATGTTGTTGGCATACACCAAACTGTACCTGCATCCTTCACCTCTAGAACATGTAAAGAAATGAAAATGTGAATGATGTATTAAAGGGTACTTCAGTGATTCAGCATTGTGTTTCCCTTGCGAGAGAAGAAGATTTTAAAGAAAGAATTGAAGCAGCACAGACCAAGATATGGTGACTTCTGGTGCCTAATATGAGTTCAATTTCTGGATCCTACAGTTCCCATAATGCAGTTTGATAGTGTCTCCACTAGACCTTGAGCCTTGCAGGCTAAATTCCCACATCTCTCAACACCTCCACACCTCCAGTTTGTAACGTGGGTTAATCCCATGTTGGGATAACCCTGATGACATCACTATGACATTGACAGTGTGTCTGTGGTCTCTGGTGGAGTGACCCTTTAACACACTCAGTACACACTCAGTACACACAGTCATGTTCATTGTTTTATTTTCTTCTTATTGCTTAGATAAAAATTTTTTATACATTGTTGCATTTTGGGTTGTGATCATTTGTGCTAACGTTAGAAAACTTAATGTGGGCAACAGACACTTGTAATGAAGTTTGATAGCTGTAGTACTAATCCTGGTTCTGAATGGGATTCTTTTTTGCAGCAAAGTGTACTGATTCTAAAAGTAGTCCCACTTTTAGGGATTCAGAAATATGCATTTTACTAATAGCTTTGGTTGATTGCAATAGAATTTTCCACCAACTAGTCAGATTTTTGTCTTTTAAGCCACTAAATTACAATTTTAAATCAAGTAGTTGTCGCTTCCATCATGTGGCTCTCTGTATACAGTTGTCCCTCCATGTATATAGTTATAATACGTTAATTTTCTGTAATGCTTCTGTCTTTTCTTCTTCTGTCTTGTCACCAGAGGAAGTCCAGGCGGTACTATCCCACCAGACTCGCCATCACTCTGGCTGCGGGGGTCACTACCACCTCCTCCTCCTCTTCCTCCTCCTCCTCCTCCTCCTCCTTGTCTTCCATGCCAGGTGCTGGAGATGCAGGCTTCATTGTGGTGGAGACCAATTATCGTATCTATGCCTACACAAGTATGTCTGAGCACTGGAAGCACTGGAAACATGAATACATACTTTTAATAAAAATCCTTCAAAGTCTTCCCTACATATATGAAATGAGTCTGGACAGATTGGTGGAGGCGTACAAACACAGCAGTAATCCTAGTTTCTTTTCTCTGTTAATGTGATCATATGTTCATGTGCTTTTGAAAGGACGCACCACAGGGCAAGTTTTTACGGAATCTGAACTGATGCATTTGTGTGTGTGTGTTTGTGTTTGTGCTTGCGTCCCCCTCCCAGACTCAGAGCTTCAGATTGCTCTGGTGGCCCTCTTCAGTGAAATGCTGTATCGCTTTCCCAATGTAGTGGTGGCTCAGGTTACGAGGGAGTCAGTGCAACAGGCCATCGCCAACGGCATCACTGCGCAGCAGGTGCTCAGCTACTGCAACACACTCCACTAATACAGGGGAGGTTCAGGGTATTTAAGGGGGAAATCCTAACCACTAAAGCTGTCTCAGGTTCACTGTAAATACCTTTACGTTTATATGTTTCAGATTAAAACATTTTAAAGATTTTTTCTTTACACCCAGGGCAGAGCGGGATTCTGTATTTATATTCCCCTGAGGAAAAACTGAATAAAAGTGAAACTTATGTGTTAAACTGAAATATTTATGACAGTATGTGTTTATCAGATTGTTTTCATCATCATCTAATCCCCTCCCTGAATATGTGTAATAAGTCTTTTTTTTTTTTTTTTTTCTTACAGATTATCCACTTTCTGAGGACCAGAGCTCACCCTGTCATGCTCAAACAGGTACATCAAACCTATCCCACTCCGTCACACTCAGCTCTAATAATAATGACTGGTACAGATCTGCATGGTGTCTTCATCCTCCACCTCTGTGCTTCAGACCCCAGTGCTGCCTCCGACCATAACCGATCAGATCAGACTGTGGGAGCTGGAGAGAGATCGACTGCAGTTCACAGAGGGTGAGCATGTTTGTGTGTGTGTGTGTGTGTGTGTGTGTGTGTGTGTGTGTGTGTGTGTGTGTGTGTGTGTGTGTGTGTGTG
>JBBMJY010000005.1:20433257-20449003 GCA_037833715.1 Toxotes lorentzi
ATGAGGAAAAAAATGAACTTAAATGATTTTAGCAAATGGCTGCAATATAACAAAGAGTGAAAAATTTAAGGGGGTCTTAATACTTTCCGTACCCACTGTAGCTAATGGATGGATATACCTAGTTCAGATATATCATCTATTTGTCCGCCTTTTCATTATCAGCTGATATCTGAGGATTAAATTATAAAAACTTTACAAAAAAATTCTTTGCCCCAGGTTGGCACCATGAAACTAACGGCGTAGGTCTCTGTTGCACAGAGTCACCAAGTTTTGCCTAGGGAAAAATCCAGATGTTTGAGTTGTTTTAGCTTAGCTTTAGCTTCCATTTAAGTTGGTGATTATTATTTTATTTAAAGTGCCTGTTAGCCAAAAATGATCTTTCTGTTAATAAGTCCAAAAGGTTTACGCTACATATTTACAGTTAGCTTAAGCGAAACCAGTGTTAGTCAATAGACAGCACCCTGTCAAACAGCAGAGATCTAATAGCCTCTAATTTTTCGAAACTAAAGGTAGATTCAAGCTGTATGACTGCTAACGTTGGACTTGAGTGATGATGATATTTTATATGTGCATTCATTGTCCTCAGGTTAGACCATGTTAAAACAGGAGATGCTAAGAGTTTAGCTAGGCTAACCGTGTACTGACTACAGTTCTGTACCTAACACACAGGCATGAGATTCATATCCATCTGAATATGTCATGCCTAAGTATGGGGTGTGTTTCCCCTGATGTTGAACCACGTAATATGTACAAATGTTATGTTTTGAATTCTCCATCAGTACAGAGGTGGATTAAACTTACTAGACAACATTTGACTTTCAATTAAAGTCCAATATGATATATTGGGAAAATGATATAACGAAATGTAAATGTAATTTAGAGACTGAAATTTCATTTTGAGTTAGGCTATTTATTGTAACTTAACAGGAGTGAAGGGTGGTGTGTTTTTACTAATGAGTGTTCTAGAGTTGCCTCAGAGGCAGTGAAAGCACTTTTGATCCAAACAGTATTGTGAATACTCTGTTTTTGCAAAGCTGTGCTGTGATGTCTTTTTAAACATGGCTTTGCACCACTGTATCATGTTATATTTGCACTTGATTCTTTTCTCCTTTTTTGTTACACCATGTTTTAATGACTTCCTTCTAAACCCTAACGTAAAAACTGCTGTAGAAAACACTGTATTTACTGTTTAAAGTGAATGTACATTTTCAGGAGCAACAGGAATATAATACTGCTGAGCATCAGATGTGTATCTTATTAAACATGCAAATGTTATTTTGAGGAACAGTATTTAACTTGTTTTACTGTGTTCATGAGGGGCAGTTTTTATAAGATGGAAAAAACTAACATCCACCTACTACGTTTAGAAGGTTTATCCTCTCAAGTATATAGTATGAAAACATATAAGGCCTTTTTTGTCTAACCAAAGTTAAAGTCTTGGCTCATGACAACTGAACCATTTGTGTTTTTTTTTTTCCTTTTTGGGTAAGCCCACATTAAAACCAGTTCCCAGTTTCAATGTTGTTTCTCTCTAAAGTTTCTTTCATTCCTCACACAACTACCTCAACTTTTCACATGGGCATCAGATATCCCCCCATAATCTGTTCACATCAGACATTAATGAATATCAGCAGTGAAATGTGCCACGATGGAAACAGGGAACATGCATATTTTTGAAGGTAAAAGTGTTTAATGTTTAAAGTTTTTGAGAAATGTCGTTAAAATCACGACAAATGAATATATAATAATAACCATTAGATTGAACTCCTGTCAAACCTCAGTCTCTCATGCTAAAACAGATTCCTGTGGGACCAGTGACTGTACATAGATACACGTCCACTGAGTGGCCCCTGCTAAGATTCTTCATTTCTATACATCTCTATACAAATATCCAACATCGAGCTATAGGGTTATTTCAGTAACCTTCAACAGCTCACTCAGTTGCTAAATATAATTTCCCTTTATATCACTCTCTGCCAAAATAAGAGTTGTCTAACTCAAATGTTTTGCACTGATGTCGCAATTTAAAACTAATATGTTTAAATCATTCATTTAAACAGATTAAAAGTTAAAACTGACTAATTTCATTCTGAGGAAAAGCTGCTCAGTAATACAGATCCATGTTAGGTGATTCTACACTGCTGCTTTCTCTGCAGCTCTGCTTCTTATCTGAAGTTCCAGCTGTTATTGATCTTATCTATAAAAATTATCTAGCTTTATTTCTGTGTTTTTTCCATAACAAATTACTGAGAGCTATTAGCAAAAGCAGGAGAGCATTACTCCTTCCTGACTCTCATATGTGTTAGCTACCAGTTGGTGACACAGAGGACGGTTAAGGAGGACGGTCATGGTCAAACCACCGACCTTCTGAATCAGTGGAGGACGTCCACTGATTCAGAACGTCGGTGGTTCGATTCCCCGGCTCCTCCAGTCTGTATGTCAAAGTGTTCTTGGGCACAATAGTAAAATGTGTGTGTGATTGTGATTATACTGTCTGATATGTCATTTATCTCACTTTTAATAATTCTGTGTTTTGCTAACATTCATTGTTTTGTTTTATGCACAGCCCTGAGACATATTTTGTGACATCAGGCTACAATAAAGTTTGACTTGAAATGATATGTTGTCTCCTGAGAGAGCTGGGATGTAACTGCACAGCCTCTACATCAGTGGTGTTTTGTGTTTTTGTGTGTGGAGGTTAATGGTCAGAAAACTGCCAGATAACAAACAATTATCTCCTTGTTGTGAGCTTCAGTTATTCAGCTGTGATATAAATACACGGAGAGACCACAGAGAGAGATGGAGGGATGAGCTGAAAAGTGATAAAGTGATGGAAAACGTGATAATTGATTGCGGTAGTGTACAAGGAGAGAAGTGATGGCAAGTCGAGGCGGGAAACATCGGCCATGCGTTGCAATTTTATGGCTGCAGTGGGTGAACGTGGGACATGATGGAGGAGGTGTGGGGACTGGGGGGGGGGGGGCCCTGATGGCAGCTCTGAGGACGGAGAGCGGCCGGGATGCCCTTCATCAAGCTGAGCTCCACATTCATTTCCCACTGTAAATGCTGGAAAAGCAAACAGCTACATGCACAATAATGAAGCAGATGCATGTTTAATCCGTTTCTAATTGCAGTGTGAAAATGGAAAATAAGGTCAGAGCGATGGTGGAACAGTGCCGCAGGTCCTAGCTGTGCATCAGTCACCTTGAAACAGACAGTGGGAAGGTGTTCTGCGTCAGTGTGTTCATTCAAACTTCAGACATTTGTGCCATTATTTGGATTTTATTTTTGTATCTTCTAAAAACCTATAATGTAATATAATATCTTTAAGCAAAGATACGCCTGGTGATTACTGTGCCGCACTGGAGTGGACCCAGGAAGTCTTCAGGTGCAGCTGAAGATGAAGAACATTGTAAAGAAAAGAAAACAAGGAGAGAAGCTGTATTAAAAGCCTTCATTTAGACAAACATAGCAGTTAAACCACCAACTGGTTTTAACCTCAGAGTAAAGGGTTAGAGGGGTTAGGGTTAGAGGTTAGAGGGTCAGGGTTGAAGAACTCACACACACAGACAGGTGGAATAAAGTCCATAACAGTTTATTGCCAAATAGGATAATGTTCTTAATGCTGGAGCAGGGGAGGCTGGGACGGGCTCGAGCAGGTCAAGGTGTGCGTCCGGGTAGGGCAAAGCAGGAAACTGACAGACAAACAGGGGACGAACAGGAAACACTGCGGAGGGGAGGACACTAGAAACACAAGGACTGTTGGCTCCTATAGAGAGTTGGTTCTCTCTACAAACAGCACACTATGAACAGCAATATGACTGTACTGAATATACTGAAATGTATATTAATAACTGCAGTGTCTCAGTGTCTCATGTGTTTGTAGTGAACTGTTCTTACTGGAACTTGTTATTCTGACAAAGAGACTATGACCTTGTCCTCATTGCAGTTTGGTATAATAAGCTGGAAGCTGGTGGGGGAAGAAATGTTTCCTGGGCCCAGAATAAATACATAAAAAAAAAACAACTCCAGAGAGAGTGTTTCTTCTCTTTATTGATTTGGCATTGACAGCTGGATAAAAAAACAAACAAACAAAAAAGAAAAAAACAGCTGGACTGTATTTCTGGTACGTCACAGGTTAGTGATGCAGAGCTGAGTCGGAGACAGACTGACCGGGGGACACAACAATGCTGAAAACAGTGAAGAACCACAGTTGATGAATTCCCAAATTGAATACATTCCTGAAAGCCCTTCACTTCAGAAACCTCTGATCCTGAAAACCAGCTCCATCTCTTGCTTCTCTTATATGCACCTATTATTTAACAAGTGTTACCCGTCGCTGCAGATCTGTGAGTAAGACATGAGCCTATCAAGGCCAACTGCTCAAAGAATCAAAGAATCATGATGTGACCCTGTTTTCTGGCTGTGGAGTGTGGGAGCAGTCTGAGAGCATGTTATCAGTGAAAGGTCTCTGCATGCGTCAGGTGCTGTTGGGTTTTTGGATGAAATCGTTTTCTGCAGTCTGAGCTTTTGTTTCTCTAAAGTGTCCGTTTTAGGATGGTTGACATTCAGCAGAAGCGGTGGTGTTTACAGGGAAGTGTGATGAATAAATGTGGGTGTGTGACATGGGCATTTTTGTCATTCTGTTTTGCTGTTCTTCACTTATCCTTGTTTCAGTCTCATTTATCACCTGTGTGCTGTTTTAATGAAGAATTTCAGGAACATTGTGAAAAGCTGACAAATGTTTAGAGGATTCCTGTTTCCTGGCTAACACTGGAACACATCACATTAAATTCAGTCAATCATTCAATCATTCATTATACTTTGGCCAAGATCTTTGTCATATTGAGATACAGATCAATATTTGAAAAAAAAATCTGTATTAATAGTGGAATTTAAACCATATCATCCATTACTAATGTGCATTTCCTCTGCTGGGGAAAGCGTATTACTCTCCCTTGCAGAGGTCTTAGAAAGGTCTTAATAGGAAAGACAAAGCTGAGATAAGGCTTTGTGCTCTGAAATCCAGAAAAGAAATCAACAGTGCTGGAGCTGGAACTCTCCTTCTACTTGCAGACATCCTGCAGATTTGAAGTTTCCAGAACTGAGCTGATAAAGACAAACTATCCAGGCCAGACTGACTAACAAACTTCAATGTTTCCTATATTCTTCAGCTGAAACACAGCCTCACATGCAGAAAACTTACATACAGGTAATTGTGACAGAAAGGAAGATAAAATATGAGCTTTGTTTGAGATTGATAAAATCCTAAAACAAGAGCCAAGACAACCAGTAAATTATTCAGAACAGAAGATGAAGTGGAAGAAATGAGGTGAGGAAGAAGGATCTGTTCATTCTGTGATACAACCAATTAATGAAAGGTACAAATGCAGGATTGAACTCATGTCCTTAGGAGAGCTGGCTGATATAATAGATACATTTCATTTGGATGAAACTGAGGAAGCACCACAGCTGAGGTGGTAATATCTGAGCAGGCCTCTGTGGATGTTAATGGTCAAGTGTTTCTCTGACTCTTCATCTAACTATAGTTGTTAGCAGTCATGAGAAAGGTACAGTAGCAAACAGGTCTTCAGTACTTAGTAACAGACATGTTGTTCCCTGTGTTTTATGTTACAGTGCAACTGTTTTTTATTTATTGAATTTTTTTGGTGAGAAGCAGGGTACACCCTGAACAGGTCTCCACACACAGGTCTATCACAGGGCTGACATATAGAGACAAACATTCACACCTATGGACAGTTTAGAACCACCGGTGAACCTAAACTGAATGTCTTCAGAGAGAAAAGAGAGACACCTGGAACAGCTGTATAAACTGCTGTATTCAAACACTGTCAGACTGGATGTTACACTGAAATTAGTAATAATGATTTTTATTCATGGGTTGTAGGTGTAATAATGTTCTTAATAATAACAGCAGCAATGATAGAAGTGCCAGTGGATAAGAATAAGAATAAGAATAAAGATGATGATGATGATGATGATGATGATGATGATGATGATGAGGATGAGGATGAGGATGATGGTGCTGCTGCTGCTGCTGCTGATGATGATGATGAAAGGTAGTGGCTGATCTGGATCCTGTAGCTCTGGAGTCAGAGACACCTGCAGAATGAGGACAGGGAGAGAGAGGACAGAGAGGAAAGGGACAAACAATGAGACAGAGAAGACACAAAGTTAATGATGCAGTGGTGCAGACAATAGATAGATGGAAGACGCCACGGAGCTTGGTCATGAAGAGCTTTGTACGTACAAAGAAGGAATTTGAATTCTTGGGTGTGAAAGTCTTTCAGATGAGTTAAAAACTAAGTTTAGGTCAAGGGCTGGTTGGTGAGCTGGAGTGGCAAATCACTGTGAGCCCTTCCACTCGGCCTGTGCTTTGAGGAATGAGAGATAATATGAGTTTCATTTAGACTGACATATTCCTCTTGTTGCAACCAGTAATACAGAATAAATCAGTGTGGTCAGTTAAATCCATCAGTTATCAAATTGAAATTGATGAGAGTGATCTAACATTTAATAGTCCATATTTAATTGTCCTGTTTTTCTCTGTGGGGTTGGGAGAAGTTTTGGGAGGGGGACAGTTCTATGGAAAATGCAGAGAAGTTGTAGGACCGTGACTCTGCCTCCAGGTCTCAACTCTAAATCAGACCAGGTCTTCTTCAGAAGGTCTTCCAAATGTCTTTGTCCCATACAGCTTTTAAAATGCAAGTGTTTCAATGCCATTGTTTCCAGTTTCAGTTCAGGTGTTTGTTTTTTATTTTAGGCCTATAGTTTCCTGCTGTTGCAGTAATAGTGTGTTACCATTCACTGTTTCAACAAATATTTCAGCAAAATGAAATGCATCAGTTTCCTCCACTTATCACCTGTGGCACCGGAGGTCGCTGTTGCCGCTGCTCAGGAGAGGCTACGTAGTCTCATCAGTATCATTCAGCGTTTACACTTAGACTGACCCATGTGACATTTGCAAGTACATTTGCACATTTACAGGCAGTTTGAAGCGCTGATCAGCTAATTAGCTATCTATCCTGCAAACTGACATTAGCATGGCACTTTTCCCCCAGTGAACGTTTGTTTGGTGGCATGTTCAACAAGCTAAGATACAGGACATGGATTCACATTTGTAGGTTGGACTCTGAACAGTAACCCACATTAGCTTTCGTACTAAGTCTCCTTTTTGTCTGTCTCGCACTGATGTCTCCCTCAGAGAGACCGTCTACTCTGCCCATGATAGAATGGTGACATTATTGCTTAATGCAAGCTCTCCATTGATGTAGACGGATAGCAGTACTCCTTCAAATTAACACAAAACTAGGGGAACTATCATGAAACCAGAAAATGTGAAATACAAATTTCTTTGATTTACATTCTGATTTTTTCCCTCAAAGAAATAAAGGTAGGACGGCGTGGTGGTGCAGTGGTTAGCACTGTCACCTCACAGGAAGAGGGTTCCAGGTTCAAACCCTGGTCTGGGCTCTTCTGTGTGGAGTTTACATGTTCTCCCTGTGCCTGTGTGGGTTTTCCCACAATCCCCAAAACATGCACATTAGGTTAACTAGCTGCTTTACATTGCCCCTACACTGTGAGTGTGTGTGATTGTGTGTCGGCCTGGCGATTGACTGGCCACCAGTCCAGGGTGTACCCCGCCTTTCGCCCATAGTCAGCTGGGATAGGCTCCAGCTCCCCTGAAAATTGAGTACAGAAAATGGATGGATGGATGGAATTTAAGATAGGAAGTTTTATTCCAGAAAATTTCAAACAGTATTTAAACTATGGGGGCTTCAACTGTTGCGGTAGGGGCCTGGAACACAGGAAAAGTACCCAAATGCAGACACTAATGCAGGTTGTGATGAAACTAGAGTCCAGGCAGGCAGGAACAAAACTCAGGAAATCCAAAAATTCACACAGGGAATAAAAACTCAGAAATATAAACTCAACGGAAACTAAGGAACTCTTTAAAAACAACAAAGGAGGCAAATCCAGGGACACAAGGGGGAAGGAACACAGATTAACTGACAAGGACAGAAGGGAACACAGAGACTAAAAATACATGAGGGAGGCAGAAGTCACTGGGAACAGGTGAAACACTTTTGAGGGTGGGGCAGACACTCACAAAGGCAGGAAAACACAAAGACAGGATGTGACACCACAACTGATGCACATCAATTTGAGATCTTTGGTAGAATCCACAGTTACAGTTTACTTTTGCTGAATGACTGTATTATTACACCTCTCATGAATTAAAATGTAAAGGCAACTTGGGTGGGGCCTTTGGTGTATCAACAACTACAGTACTTTTCAGATTGCATGGAATTTGGCTTGAATGATCATTGTCCCCAAAGGATGATGCCCAGTGCCCGGCCAGAATTTGAGAGTTGCTTGCTGGAACTGTTTCTTGCTGTCTGCCCAGCACTTCTGTGCAGCTTTATCACAGGTTTCCTTAGAGCGCAGGTTTTGGTCTCTGTTAAGACTCGAAGGCACCAAACCTGATTGTAGGTCACTGTGATGACAAGACTTCAGGAAGCTGGAGCCTGTGGAAACACAGGGAAACAGATACACTGAGCTAGGCGCCACTACTGTACTTACCACTTTTTTAAGGCATGGTGAGACAGGTCCTCAGGGAGGAATCATGTAGGAGCAACATTTGGCATAATAAAGGCCAGTATTGCCATGTATTGGTATGATGGCACTGAGCACACACACCTGTTCCATGTCCAACTGCTTGTGTAATGAAGAAGGCAGCCCATTCAGATCTGTTAGTGTGTGAGCATGGACGGTTGGATTGCACATCCCATCCTCCCACACGTGATAAAACAGGAGATGAGCAGAAGACGGAGGCTGTGATGTGGTGAAGTGTCTGGAGACGTGAGCTCACTCAGGTCTACCAGCATGTACTGGAAATCCCAGGCCTTCACTAACTGGCTTAAACAGATTAGAACTGGATAAAAAAAAAAAATCATTCCAAGAGAGGCTAACCCCATCATCATACAGACACTGTGTAAAACTGTCCCAGGATAGTTTTATGGTTTAATACGCAACCATTTCATTTTGATTGACTGACTCTGAAGCTCTGAAAAATGAAATAACGCAGTCTTCCTCTTACAAATGAAAAGTTGAATTCGTAAACAATAAAATGCAACACTAACAAAGCTGCTGTTAGCCTTTGTTTTAGCATTCGTCATTACTCTGTAGTTGTAGTAGAGGCCATGAAAAGGTTTGGACTGGCTTTTCCATGCTGTTCAGGATACAATTAGTGGAGACGCTGAACAGTAGGCTTTGTGCATCTTTATTTTTTTATCCTGGTCTGTGAAATATAATGAATATAATGGACACAAAGTATATTGGCTATTGGCGGCTGTTTTCTGATTCAGTAAAGTGCAGGCAGGTCAATGGGATTTTCCTTACAATGGTGTGATGCTGTGCAGACAATCAAGCAGTTTTTCAAGCTGAACTGAACTGTGCACTCTGATAAATGAATATCTTTTTTTCCCCCCTTGAATGTGACTCAGCCCCCTCTCCAGAGATTTTATTTTTCTCTACAACTATAATGATAAACCCGATCATCACAACAATGCGGGCCGACCAGCTGCTGCTGCTGCTGCTGCTGCTGCTCCTCTCACAGTGGAGCTGCAGGCTACAGCAGCCTGGCAGCAGGATGACTGTATTATAGACACGAAGAGACCACATACAGCACATCAGTACAGGGAGCTGACTGGTCAGCTGTTGGAGGTATCAACTATTTATCTAGCACAGAGCGGGCCATCTGTCTTTCTGTCAGCCAATCAGCTCTCTCATTTTCCTCACTCTGCCAACTGCAGAGAGAGAGAGACAGTCTCGCTGCCTTCATGAGCACAGGAAAAATGGAAATTATGAAGTGTATTTATATGACTATGAAACTATATATAATGTAACTATATTAAGTTAACATATATTAGGATATAAGTGTTATATATTTTTTATTTACTGTCATCAAACCCCATGTGCAGACCCATACCAGCAATGACTGTATCCTACTAACCACATGTGTGTGTATTAAAGCCTGGTATATCTTCCTCTGAGCCATAGAGCTCCATTGCTGTCCAAAAACTATTGAATCAGTGAGCCACACTTGCACTGGCTGACATGTTCCTTCATTACAGTGAACACACACACACACACACACACACACACACACACACACACACACACACACACACACACACACACACACACACACGCTGTAGTTTACTTTGACTCAGTTCCATGTACACTGTTCTACTGGCTCTAAATACTCAGTAGAGCACCAAACGTGGATCAATCCGCTGCTGAAAATAGTCCCTAACAATATCCTCCTGTCTGAGTAACATCTCTTGAAAACCTCAGAGACCAGCTGTTTCGGAAACATGCTGAGCCTTTTCAAAAAATGATACCATACTTTTGTCAGCTGTTTTAAAAGATTTACATCCTCATTAAGAAGCAATGGGTTTTGGGCTGTAAGCCACAGACAGGGCGGGGAAGTCAGAGAGTAAAGAGAAGGGCCAAAACACTGTTAGTCATGGGGTTTTGGTCCTCTCAGGGGACCTGCTGACAAGGAGGAAAATTTGGATTAATGCCAGCCTCACCGTTATGGTATAAGCAGTGAAGGAAATTCCAGAGGTAAGTTACAGGCACTTTTAGTTGTGTCCATCTTCCACCAAACCCTTGCTTTGCACAGTCAGAAGTTTTGCACATCACTGTCCTTCACCTGCAATGCAACATATTAGTGTGCCAGCCTAATTTGCATAATGAAATCTGAGCAGCCTTCAGGCAGAATCAACACAATGAGAATGTTCACTATCAGCAGGTGTCAATGCAAATGTCTGTGATCTTATCTTCATCTCAAATCATTGTGCAGATAACATATGCAGATACAGATCACAGGTTAATGGAATGATGCTAGTACCAGACCATCTAATTGAGGAATTCTAATATGTGTGTTGATCTGCTCTAATAAACTGAGAAAGAATTGTGTAATTGCACAGAGCAGATCCACATACCATTCTGAAAAAGTTAACCGAAACCAGTGGCTGCCCCATCAAAATGAAAGTGTCAAACTGGAGCAGGTGTTTTGACATTAAAGCTGTAATGTAATCTATTAGAAACGTGCCAAATATCCTTCTTCCCATCAGACTCACCCTATAGCCTGCCACTGGGAATCCGGAGATGTTCCCTGATCAGATGGATGTGTAGTTCTTCCAGTTTGTTCTGGATCTGCTGTGAGGTCTCAATGTGAGGGTCCAGCGGTTTTAACTCTACAGTTTTCCTGGATATCTGAGGTCCATACCCTAACTCAAACTTTTGGTGCCCCGTATGAGAACAGTTCTGTTGTCTCATCAGCTATTGGATGGCTTGCAAAGACATTTGGTACATATATCCATGAATTATAATGCTGATCCTCTGCTTTTCATCTAGTGTCATCATCAGGTCAGATTTTTGTTTTGTTCAATACTTTATGACCAAATACCTGTACAAGAAATGACATGTGCATCAGCCACAGGTGTATGTAGTGTTTAGAGTTACTAAATCAGAATCATATTTAGAAAAATTGATCCCCATGGGGAAACTGATTTGAAACCACTGCTCAACTTGCAGGTGGGAAAAAGGAATTATCTTCAGCAGAAAAGGGTGGAATTGTAGAACCAGACGGACCCTGGAAGGAAGGAACCTCCTCTGGCGTTCTGAGGAGCACTTAATCATTCTGAGTCTCTGGCTGAACATGCTCTTCAGACTAACCAGAACTACATGCAGCAGGACTTTAGCTGGCCTTCTGAATCTGTTTGTTGAGTCTGTTGGTGTCTGCAATGCTCAGGTTTCTGCCCCAGCAGACCACAGTGTACAAAATGGCACTGGCTACCACAGACTCCTAAAACATGGTGCCACACACATTAAAGGACTGGAGCCTCCACAGGAAAAAAGAGCCAACTCTGGTACTTCCTGTAGTCCAGATTGGACACCCACTTCTGTACTCCAGGACCATGTCCACAATCTCTTCCCTCATGAAGAGATTGTGAAGTTCACTCAGCTCCTTTGCTTTGCTGGCATTGAGCTGGAGGTGGTTTAGCTTACACCAGTCCAAAAAATCCTTTCATCACCCCCTGGTTCTCCCCCTCGGCCATGCTTCCAACAGAAAGAGAACTTCTGGCAGGTTTCAGTGTCATACTTGGAGGTGTCCAAGTACAGCTTCAAGTGTGGCTCTAAATATAGTCGATTTTTTGTTTTCTTTTTATTTGTATCATGGACTCCTCATTTAGAATATTATTTTTTGTATTTCCTGAATTGATGCAACCCTTTTTTTTGTTGCGCATTGTTGGTTGTTAATAGTTAAAAACAATTGAATATGCTAACCATCTAATAACCGAGAAAAACTCTTTTTCGGGTTAAAATAACTTTAAAGTCTCCTTTACAGTCCTTTCCCACTGGGACGTGAATGCAGCATCTCAGGCTGCGTCTCCCAGTGACGTCACCAGAGAGCGAGGGAGTGGGAGAAGAGGGAGCTACAACGTGAAACCCTGTTAGTGTATGTGTGTGTGTCAAGTGTGTGTATGCGTTTGTGGGAATGTGTGTGTGAACACACAGCGCCGAGCTTTTCGAAACAGCTCTGACAGGATTTAATTTGGGCCACAGAACAGCCGTGTGATGAGCTCAGCCGAACCGCTCTCCGGACTAACTGTCTACAGAAAAACACTTTTCCACTCTGCTGCAGACGCTGGCGTTTCTTTTTCCTGCCCTGCCACCGGCAGTCTATGGGAACCTGCTAGTACACCTGGCGTCTAGTATGCGTGAGTATGACTCTTAATACAGTATGTGGTTAATAAATGACGTGTTGAACTTTTGCTTTTTTTTTTTTTTTTACTTGCCCCGTAGTATAAATTTTACCGACGTGACAGCGGCATCAGGGGCTTCAAATTCACAACAGCTCACACCTGACCGTCATTGATTCACAGTTGATGCCAGACATTTAGTTTGAATTTAAAATTGCCACACTGCTTGCTGATCATCACAGGGCAGCGCCAGGCTGCCATGTTTTCACACTTCCGGGCTATAGTTCGTTTTTTTTTAACATCATAGATTTGCTAGCAAGGTAGCACTTGCCTTGTAGCAGTTGCTCGTGGGCATAATTTTTGCGCTTGCACGTGCGCTCTCGTCAACTCGCGCGCGCGCTGAACTCCGACGCGCCGTCACGCCTGTACACCAGTTTGCTTGTGTGTGTGTGTGTGTGTGTGTGTGTGTGTGTGTGTGTGTGTGTGATCCTGAGACTTCAAAGCTCCACAGTACAATAGGTGTAGAGGCCGTGGTGTTGCTCTCTTCATAGTGATGCAGTGTGGTCCATTTATCTCCCTCTGCCATCGGTACACACAGGCTGTGGAGGTCTGCAGCATCTAGTGTTGATGGAGTGAGGCAATGACTGCCGAGGCATCCTGTGGTCAGCGTGGCGGATTAAAACTTGACACTGATAGTCAACCAGTCAGCTAGAGCATGACCTCCAGAGGAACCTAATGATGACTGATTGCTACTTTTAGAAAAGCAGTTGCAGGCTGAAATCATTTACTTCCACTTCCATTGATGAGTCAGTATCTTTGATTTATCCAGTGATAATTCCCAGTCAGTACACACAGACAAGGTATTGTTTATATTTCATTAATTTTGCTCATGAAATTCTGAGAATCTGTTAAAAGCACAAAGCAGCTTAATTTTTTAGCTGATTTATTTCATATATACAGTGTTAGTTTCCAGCCCCCATAAATATTTCAGCAACCATTTTAGGACCTGAGTTACCTCACCTGTGTTTTCACTGGAGGAACCAGGATCTTAATTTTGTTACTTAATCACAGTTCCTGGTCTCAAAAAAGTTTCCCAGCTGTGCGGGCAGTACTTTCTGATGGCCCAGGATCTATCGGGGCAGATATTGCTGTGCTGAACGTCTCTTATTAGTCAAGCACAATGGGAACTGTGAACCACAATATTAAATAGGCAAAATGAAATATAAAAAATATGTAACACAAAGGACGGACATCCTAATTAGTCTGACAAAAAAAGAGATGAGGGTGAAAATGGACTGACAGCACAAGTGTGAAAGATGATGGAGACGGCAAGCAAAGTGAAAGTGGCTGTTATGTTCTAAAGAAGAAATGCTGTAAAAATCCATCAAACACTCAACAGATCGTCCGCTTTGAAGACAACATCCTGGTCAGTGTCCTTCCCCACCTCTGCACATCTCCTTCACATCCATTCGCACATCACAGTGAATCGTTTCATCCGTGTTTTTCTGTCCTGCATCTCACACCCGTCTGATGGAACAGATTCACTCCTATTTTAATCAGTGCTGTCGTCTAAACAGGCTGCTCAGCGACTTGATAAGGTTGGTAAGTCAAACCCAGAAAGTTGTAAAAGTCACTTTTTCATATTTTAGACTTAGAGGTATTGGGGAAGAGGTCATATAAGAGAGATGGCAAACCCTCAAATTTTTGGGTGTCCTCACATTCCCCCATCAGTGATATAAGGTACCCTGATGATTATTGCGCTCATATTATAGATCAGGAGTATTAGGATCAAATGTGGCAGTCTAGGTCTGTAGCAGCATAACTAGGGGATGGTTCAGGGCAAGCCTGAGCCAGCCGTAACTTAGCTTAGCTGTCTTAGTAAGGTGCTGGGTGACCATGTGCTGCCAGAACATCTTCAGTGCTCCTTGGTATTACTCCTCCAAGTCTCTGGACTCTGGAGGGATGAACACAGATTTTACTTCATTAGGTGTTTTGATGATGGTGGTGGACACTGTGAAGGCCACAGCATATGATTCATATCATTTTCATACTCATCAAACCATTCAGTAAGCCCCCCCACCCCATGCCCTATGGATGGTGGCTCTGTCATCGTGTTCCTCCACTCATTTTTCACCTGTCTGTATGTATGTGACTGTTTGTCAGCCCTCTGATGATGAGGGCACCAGAACATCACAGTGCATGCTGGGACAGACTCCAACACCCCCCCCCCCCCAATTAGCTTGAACAGATCTGGCTCATCACGTAGTATTGTTGTTTAACTAATGATTTTTCCCATGTTAGCCACTTGTCTGTCTTCATTCTATTCACTCTGCTGTTGATTACAGCTCATCTGTATCAAGTAGGCTTATTATCTCCGACAGGCTGAAGCAAGCCTCTATTACGTGACCGCCATCATCAGTGATTGTCCATGTTTCACTCACTGCCATCAGATGCTTACATGACCATGATACCAATGGCAGTAGTGTCTTGGTAAAAGTGGGGGTTCAGAGAAGAGAAAAATTCTAATCGTTTGATTAAAACTAATCTTTTGTTTGAGTTGCACATAATGTGTTGATGATAAAAAATCTATGGTTCAAAAATTGAAATGATATCTTTAATCATAATAAATCAGTCCAGTGTCTGTTCTGTTCTGCCGTGGTTCCATCTTTGTTTTTGCAGGGCAGAGAGACAGTTTGTGTTCTACGTGAGCTTTTTTTCTGTTATATGTAAAGAGTTACAGAAAGAGACTTGTCTTTTACTTAAAATATATATACAGTGGTGGAAAAAAGTTTTCGGACACCCTTAAAATTTTACACAATCTCAAATATGAAATATTTGCAGAAAAATCTTTTTTGTATTTCACAAGGTGTGTCTGCATCAGACAGACACAAACAAAACAAATGATTTCTTTTGTTTATTGTTATCAAGAAAAAAAATAGCAAAACTAAA
>JBBMJY010000005.1:20449103-20460241 GCA_037833715.1 Toxotes lorentzi
AGGTACTGTACATGCTGGAGATAATGCCTCACCTGGCCTTCTGCGTACCCTCACATTAGCACGAGGAGCATTAAGCTTGAAACTGGACTCATCCGACCACAGAATCTTCTTCCAGTTCCTGGCTGTCCTGTCCTTGTGTGCTTGGGCCCAGCGGCGCCGAGCTAACCTCTGCCTCTCGTTGATCAGTGATTGTTAATGCAATATATCACAAATGCATGGGGTGTCCGAAAACTTTTTTCCACCACTGTATATTCTTGTTCCTATATAATATAGAAGAATAGAAGTAAGAATACATCTCTTACTTCTCTGAATTCCCTTTGACACATTTTGTGGTGTTGCAAGGAGCAGTTTCGCATTTTGAAAACTACACAGCTCCTAATTAACAAGCTGTGTCTCATCTATTTAATCTGTATGAAGAGGAATTTAAAAACCACAGTTTGTGGTTTTTGGGGTCGTAATGATACAGCACTAGCTGTAGGGCAAGTGGCCTCATTGTGCTGATGAACACAGGTTTTAAGATCCAGTTATATTACTTCAGTAGCATTTCAAGGTTGGACTTGAGCTATTGCCGCTTATCTGGGTCTGGGCCCAGGTCACGGGGACGACTGCCACCCAGTCCACAATGCATCGAAGCCCTGTGGCACCTCCCACAGGTGGTGGGTCCATGGAAGGCAGTGCCGCCCGGAGTGGGGCTCAAACCCACAACCCAGAGAGATAGAGTCTCGTGCTCTACCAACTGAGCTAACCAGGCGGCTACAGTTGAATGTTAGCTCCTGAAAATTGCATTTATATATTACTGAATTATTTTCCCAATTATGTTGCTTATAATTGCTGACTGTGGAAATGATTTTTTTTAATGAAGTGCACCAGAGTAACAGATCACCAACAGTGATGTGGTTGCACTGTGACTCCAGAGATATAGTTTTGGTTAAAAGTAAATAAACAAGTTGTCTCTCAAGTCAATGGTGACTTTTTCTGTATTAAACCAGACTATGACCTGACTTTCCCTAACTTTCACCATGCTGTAGTCACTACTAATGGTTTTGGCACTGCAGATTGGATGTTTTGGCAGGAAAAAATACGCTGTCAGTGAACATGGTACTGATGCATTCAGCATCAACTTATTCAACATTTCCTCATTATGATGGTTGAAATAATAGTCACAATGACGTTTCCTTCAACATGTATTTGTTGCATGTAATTGTAATTTCTAGCAGACTGTGTCTTCCCTCCTGGGGACATTGTAAAAGGAAAGACTCCCATGTTAATTACTTAAAGCGTTCATGTCATCAAGACAATTGTATGATTAAAATTGGCTATTAGCACTAAAATACAGTGCATTGAGAGTAACACAGCACATCCATTGTACAGTACTTGGGTTTAGTTGCATTGATTGATGGTCTTTGATGTGAGGCATCTGTATTAAAGCAGCTATAATTTATATTTTTCTAATTACAATGTATCAGTGACAGTATGACAGTGTGAATGGGTTTGTACGCACCCATGAACTTACAGAGAGTAATCAGCTGAATCTGCAGCTCCCTCAGTTTTACAGAGCTTTACAGTTTCATCTTGTTTTAACTGTGTGGACCATAGCTTTGCTGTTTTGAGTCACTCTTACCATTTTCATAGTGTTGTTATCAGCCATAGCAGGCAGCTGTCCACTATCTGCTCAGAAGCAAACAGCAGACAGACACAGTCAGCTGGTGAACGTAGTGGAGCATTTAGCAGCTAAAGTCAGATGTTTCCCTCAGGAGCTGGTGGAGACCAAAACAGAGTTAAAAGAGATGGATGCAATGATAAGTCAATGTTGTGTTCATAACTTGTTCCTGCTGCCTAAAAGAGGCCAAACAAATCAGTAGTTGTAGGTGTAAGTGTCATGTCTGATATATCTGAGCTTTCAGAAAAGTCAGTCTCCATATTGTTATAACTTGGAAGTTACATGAACACTATTTAGAGGTTAGAGACTAGTAATTACGATAACTGTAATATGACATTAACGCGATATGAGGCATATTTGCTTAGGGCCACATGGGAACCATAATCTAGCAAATGATCCAAATGTGCTAAAATGTTCCTCTTTAAAGGGTTGGAAATGTAATTAAACCCGTCAGTATAATGGAATTCAGTGCAGCACCTTGATCAGGCAGCAGTGTTGAACATTTCAGCACTGTTCAGATGAATGCAGGAGAGAATAAAGGCAGGACTGCAGAGGAAACATGCTGGAGAAGTAAACAGAAATGAGAAGTCAGGGGTGTGCGATATTCAGGAGCTTACCACAAAACAACAAGCTTTTTAGACCTGTTACCATAACAATATAAACGTCAATCAACGAGACGAATTCAGAACTGGAAAGAAATGAGAGGAAACAGAGTGAAGTACCACAGTTTTTTTTTTGGGAACTGTTGTGTGACACTGTCAGATATGCAGCACTTCGGTGTACCTTTTCAATAGAAGAGGGCAGCGATAATGGCAAATGGTCCTTGAGTTGCTCTGTAACGGTGAATGTGAGTAGTGGGAGAACAGGTATTATAGCTGACTGCTGGGAGATTCAATTTAGATTTAAAGGCAGACTGACTGATGTGTCGAACACAGTGATGATCAGTATCTGCACTGTGCTGAGTGGAAAGTTGGTGAGATCACACTGGAAATAAGTCTTCTATTGATTTATTTATCTTTTTATGACTGAATTATAAGTGGATAATTAAATAATTTGTTATTCTTGCTTACAGAAAATATGAGAAACTACCCAGAGTAACAGCTGGGGCTGGGTGATATGACATCTATTTATCAAACTATGTATATATAGAGATAGAGAGGTTGTAATATACACACACACTTAATCTGGCCTTTCATTACAACATTGAGAAAAAAAAATCTGAAATCACAATCTATAGTATAGATTCATTCATTTCCATTAAAAGCCCCCTGTGGAATTTCTGACCACTAATATGTGTGGTTGCCTGTTTATTTGTACTCACACGCATGTGCAAGGAAGCATATGCACGCTCATGTGTATACAGATAATGTGATACACATTACTGCCAATGGTTTCACACTGTTCCATTCTAAAGGTGTCTTTTGGTGAGTAACACTAAATGTAAAGAAAAACCTTGCTTACAGGAAGCTCCACAGGGAAGCTTCAAACCCTCCTCTCTGTAAGTTCTTGGCAGAAATTCCAGTTTTATAATTTCACATGTTTTCAGTTTTATTAAGCGATGAATATCATTTGATTACAACACAGAAAATCATGGATTGCAAGTTTGCTGATTTATAATCATAAGCTAGTAAATAATAGCAGCAGGGTGTTTAATTATAACGCAGCACTTTCATATTCACACTCCGGTACATTAATGTTATTTTTAACAAAAGCCTCTGTCAAATCCAGTCTCACACAAACATTTAGAGAGGGAATAACTTCCACATTCACAGAAGGTGGCCAACGGCTCCAGTTTGACTGTCTGGGATAAATGTGAGTGCGAGTTTGACTGCCACGACACCGATGTGGAGAGAGAGCAGCACATAAATCACCCAGCAGATTAGTCTGTGGAGAGATGCTCTGAAAAGTGCCAGTGAAACAGAAAGTATTAAACAGATGAACAAATAAACGACTGTTGAATTATTGATACAGTGAATGAGAAGAAAGTAATAAGTGAGCCTGTCCCAGTCCCCATGAGAAACCTGAGGCTTTGCTGACGGTAGGGCCTGGTGTGTTGATGGCAGGAATGACTTTCTCCGCTCTTCTTTGTTACAGTGGGGCTGATTAAGTCACTCCATACTTGTAGTGCTGACCTGAGTTGTGGTGCTGATACAGAAACAAAGCTTTTTCTGATTCATCACTCGCTGAAAGTCTCAGGGGTGTTTCACCTCTGGCCACACCCAGCAGTGAACACCTCCTGTGTTAAGCCCAAGTTATACAGTTGTAGACACTGTGGACGTTTGGTTGTAAGCTTATTATACTACTTGGTATAAACCAGGTGCTGCGGGTGAATCTGTGGTGTGGTGTGAACACCGATGTACGCAAAGAGCCGCATGTAAACCTTGTGATGACGAAATGTATGTCACCCAGACCTTATTGGATCCTCGGATGTGGACATTGGAGGATGGAGGATGTTAAACTACTGTCACCTTGCTCTGTGTCAAAGAGAAACCAGCAGTTGTAGAACAGCTTTGCCTAAATAAAATAATCTAAAACTGGCAAATTATTGATTTAAGGCCCCTAAAAACTTAATGTTTCTCTGTTTATCTTCTCTGTTTAGTCATTGAATAACTAAACAAGCAACAAAGTTCAAAAAAGTTTTTAAGTATTTAAGTAGTTAATCAGCTTCATCAGGATTGTGTGTGTGGATTGATCAGAACCGATGGACAGTTGCCTGGCAACATACGCAGACAACCCCCTTATCTGTCATCACATTGTGATTGAAACGCCCTCTAAACTGTGATTCGTGTAAGAGGCACATCAGGTTTTTCAAACTGAGACCCTCCCACCACAAAGCAGTGAGAACAGTGTGTTGATGTGGGATGTGGTCACTCAGAGTGACTCTAGATGTTCACCATCTTCAAATCAGAAAAAAATCTCTAGCTTTGCCCTATTGGCATACTGCTCATCACTGGCTATAGTCCATTTTCAGAGCGACTGTCCTCTTCATCTGCCTGCAGCCAGTTTATCTGTGGACTATGAAGAGCTGAGCAGTGGTCACAGGGGTGTGAACGCAGTGAGACCGTTGGCTGATCCATGACAATCTGAGCCGTCTACAGCGGAAGGATGTGCTGATGCAGGCCATTAGCAGTCTGCGTCCAGGCACACACACATCCTGATGGACACGTTACAGCGCTCTGCTTCTCATTCATCTCCTCAGTCAGTAATGAACCTACAGGCGCACCATTCTCTGTGGCAGTCATCAAGATTTGTTAGTTCAGAGTCACACAGGGCCTGAAAGTGAAACCGTGGCTCGTAAACAGCGTTTACCACACCATGATAATCCCATTTTTAGGTCGAAACACAGCTCGGAAAGTTGTGTAGTAGTGTTAATGAGGTTAGAACGAGACACCATTGTTTCAGCACACAGTCTTCAGTGCTCAGATACACATGCATAAACAAAAATACATAAAAAAAACCCTGCAGGTGTTTTTCTGAGGAAATGGGAGCAGAGTTTGGCAAGAAAATCCTCCTCACGTTTTAATAACAAGGAAAATGAATAGAGGCAGCGTGCGCGGGATATTAGGTTTTGTTGATATACTGATGTTGATATGTCCGTGATAAACAAAAATTGGCCAATAATATTGGCCAAGGCAGGGTATTGGTTGGGCTCTAATTACAGTCCCTTCTTTTTTTAAGTAGCACTTCACCACAAAATGGTGAGTCCTTGCTTAACAACAGTAAGGCAATAGGGAGTTGTGCTCCCACTGCTAATAGTAATTGCTACACCAGTCATACATTACTTTCTTCTCCTTTATTTTGCTTCTCTCTTTTTCTCACTTATCTCTCCTCTCTATTGATTCTCTCTCTCTCTCACACACACACACACACACACACAGAGTGTCCCCATCTTTTTCTTATGTATGTGTTTCCCTGTCATTCCTACCTTGTACTGTCTCCATCTGAAATGGTGTCAGTGCTCATCACAGAGCAGAAAAACAGAATTCTTTTTTTTTTTATCTTTGATCTATTTTTACTGTTCATAGAAAGCCTAGTCTGGCTGTTAGTAATTCATAATGTAAATGCTTCATTTTTATTTTATTTTTTTTTTTATGTGAATGGACCTGCGTCAGCTGGGCTAATAATTCTGATGACATTTCCAGCGTTGGAACCTTTCTAGTTCAGACTGAAAGCCTGAGGATGTAGATTCTGGGTGTGTGTGGGGAGGTGGGGACAAAAATGAAATCTACCAGCAGTGAGGAAGAATGGAACGGCTCTTATGTGAGAATTGATTGGATTCTGTTGACAGGTTTAATTGTACGTGATGGGACTGTTTCTGGCAAGGCAGATTAGACCAAATCCAGACTTTATCTCAGAGCTGTGTCCCTCAGAAGGAGAGAGGACTGTGGTGTTTTCTCATTTTTCTGTGGCTGTAAGCCTCAGATGCTTTCAGGTATTTCCGGAGATAAACTTTGGCCTTGGCTCTAACCTCTGTCCTTCTCCCACGGCGACAATAAGCTCCCCTCCTCCATCAGCTTTGAAGCGCAAAGCACCTGGGATCAGTTTTTTTTAGTTTTTTATCACATTGGTCTGTTTCTCCTCACAGCATTGGTCAGCTTAAGATTTGCTGAGCTGCCACAGGAAGAGAGTGTGTTCACAATGGCTACAGCACTCCTGGCAGAGGTAATGGTCATTCTTTCTGACTTATTGTCTAACAGTAACAGAAGAGAGCTGATGTATTGTGGACTAGTGTGGATTGTTGGTTAGTTCATTGTCTGGCCCTCCCAGAACACATACATCATGGAGGTTTTGACTGTGAGCTCGCACAATAACAGAAAAACCAGTTTGTACTTCAGAAAGGAGTCCAAACATTTGGCAAGAGGCTATGGGTTTTATACATGGTTAGTGTGCATTCCACTTGGCTCTTTGGGATATAACATTTTTCCACAGTACTCTCTAAATCAGGCACGAAAGTTGTATTTGGGTTCTTAATCAGGTGTCGGGGGGGCATTGCTACCAACTAGAGTGCACTGCTTCCTGGCGATATGCTTTGGACAATCCTGAAATAGAGCTAAAACTAAAACAGTCAGAGGCTTCATTTGCACTTGTTATTTCAAGGGTCTCGCATGTAGATAAACTACAGATTAAGACTTGATACGCTCGTGTTCAAGTGGTGCTTGGAAACATTAGAGTTAAACAGCATTTGGAGATGTTAAAAGTAAAAATGGTGGCCGCATTACTCCAATCCTCCAAATGATCTCACTGTCTCTGTCAGAATCTTTGGGATCAGCTCACCTCTGCGTAGAAAGTCACTTAGCATTAAATCCTGGCGCTGTGTTTGAAGAGTTCAGTAATGAAGGTATCCCGTCTGTGACAGCTGTGTGTAAAGTGGCAGGGATTTGGAGATATCTGAGAGTGATCCTCTGCCAAAGCTCGTGAGTGGATCTTGAGTTAAGATGATTAAGAATCATTATTTCGCTGATCTGATTACTGATTAAATAAACAAACAAATAAATAAAAAGCACTCCTTTGGCTGTGATGCAGCTGCCTCTCTCTGAAAGGTTACTGCTTGTAGTCTGACTCAACGTCCTACCTCCAGGATTATTGGATTGGTTATACATCACAGCTAAATAGCCACTTCAACGCTGTACTCCCTTTTTGCGGAAGAGACGTGGGACAGAGAAATGCAGAAAGAGAGGGATCACTGAGACGAGACGCTGTTTTTTCAAAAGAAAGAATGCAGATATTGAACTGTCTCTATGTTGACAGGACCCAGGCTAAATTTTTTGTTGGCTAATGTTCCTCCACTGAAAATTCCTGAAGTTATATGTTTTGGTGTAGCATGCTAACAGAAAAAAGACAGCACTGGTAAGCGATTTTCCCAGGAACCCTTCTTTAATAAAGGCAAACGTGACCAATTTCATTCGACAGAGGCATAAGTAAGCAGTTGCTTAACTTTCTTCCCCGAGTAAAAGATGGCTATAGCTTGTTTATGTGCTGATATTTGGTATAACGCTAGTGGTAACACAACTAGACCTCTGCCTACAAGAAATATATTCCCTTATAATGTCTTCCATTAGGTCAGTCCAGTAGCTCAGCCCTCAGCCAACGATGCTGAGGGACATACCGAACCTCTCAGCCAAGTCGTCCTGGAGCACATAAAGCCTCAACTTCATCAGAGTCAACAGAAGCTGGTCTGTTGGGCTGAGCTTGAGGCTTCCTTTGTAGACAGGTATAATGTGTTCGATCTTCTGTCTTAAGCAGAATCTCCAATCAGGATTGGAGGGATTATGATGTTTGTGGGATGTTTACGTCACTCACTTCGGTTAGGGTAAAACAAAATAAAACAACCCACCCAAGCATGATTTCAGGCTGAAAATGACAATATTTAGTCATTTTCGGGCTATGCAGGTAGTTATTAACCCCGTTTACTTGCGCATGATGTGCCACAAAGCCCGCATGTAATGTGTCATCTCAGCTGCTGGTCTGATTGGAGATAAGTGAATATTCAGAACAACATCAAACTTGTGCCAAATACCTTATCAGTGCCTCCGCTGAGCTTAGTGTGCTGTTGAAGCTGGCAGATGGCTGAAAGGAGAGGCAGTGAAGTTTAGTGACATAATTATGGAGAAAAATTATACATAGTTGTTGTAGTTTAGTAAATAAGTGCAAAGGGCCTCAGAACCAGGCTGCTTTCCAATTAGCCCAGTAACTCCCCTTCTCTTCAGTTGCCAATTGCGCATGTGTGTACGGAAGTGTGTGTTTCGTTTCCTGTACGTCTTTCGAGGCTCTGTCAGGAAAAAAAAAAGAGTTTTGGCTAACGAGTTTGTGTGGCTAGGTGCATCTCTAGTTGTGTGTTTCTATTCAGGGTCTAGTGAAGGTGGAGAGCATGTTGAGCTCAGATCAGAGAGACCAAGCTGCCTATAAATGATCCTTCATGTACAGGATGCTGCTGTTGACATGCAGCCAGGACTGGAGCTCTCCAACAGTCCAAACACATGGTCATCCACTCTACTCCCAGTACACCAGCTCAGCTCGTGCTTCGTGCCTTTCACAAGTTGGAAAGGAGAATGTTTTATTTCTACACATTATAAGCTTATTGAATTGCACCCAGTACAAGTGATCATGGTATTAGAGTCAGTAGAATATCATAGTCTTTGTAACTGGATCATTGAAATGTCAATTTCAATGATCCAGTTTCAATGAAACTGGATCAATTTCAATGAAACCTGTGGGGCCCACAGGTTTCAGTTCATTGTTGTACGCTATCAAAACAAAGTCACTTGAAGCTCCCGCCACATAGGTAATGCATCAGAAACATACCTCTATGCTGATTGGTTACTTCGCCTGTTAAAACAGCCAAGTGATCTGTGAATCCTTCCTGATGGTGCATTCGGGTGCTGAAGTGAAGGTCTGACAACAGAGCTCCATCATCCATAGTTGTTAGCTATGATGTGTGGAAATTCAACAAGAAATACAACTGAATATCAGATATGAATATTGTTAAAACTTGTCTGAAATTTGATGGTTCACTGTTATTGATTTGTGTGTTTTTGTGAAGTGATTTTGCAAAAACAAACGGTAGCTGCAAAGTAGGGACGCTTTCACAAGAAAATGTCAGAGAATATCATGAAGAGCGCAGACGAGAAGGCGATTTCTACTGAAGGTGTATTGTAGTGTATCAGTTTGAGCCACAGTACACCAAGGGAAATGTAACAAGACATGGAATGTTCCATCAATAATGTGTTGTCTAATTTTAAATTATAGTAAAGTGACAGCCCTGTGCTTGGCTGTCAGGGGTTGGTTTGCATAGTAACTGGCCAAGCCTGGTGCTACAATGGGGCTAACTGCTTTGCAGGAGTGTTTGGAGTGGACTGTTAATGGGATGTTTATGTCTTTGTGTACTGGAAGCTCTCTGTAGCACTTCTTCAATGAAAACGTACAGTAACTACTACAAACGTTAGACCAACATAATTCACAATCACCGAATAAGTCTCTTATCCCCCGGCCCACACTTTCCACTCCATCTCTGTAAAGCCCAGGGGCCTTTTGAACTTTTTCCACATCCACTTCGCATCCCAACCTACACCCTCCGAGCGTCACAAGTGTAACCACTGTCTAAACCTCTCAAACCCTCTCAAACCCTCTGAAGCAGGGCTTCTCTCTTCAGATAGCACACAAGGACCCATGTCTTCCCTGCTGCTAAAAAAAAAACTGCTGCATCCACCGAGCGAGGATAAGTGTTGTGGCCGGTGACACACACACAGAGTGGTGTTTTTGCTCTCTGAGGGTGTTTATTGCTCGTTCTTGTTCTGTGCAACAGAGCTGGCTTTGTTCTGACCCAGCCTGCTGTGGCTCAGGGGACCAGTGGAGACTGTGATGGCTTTAAAGTCTTCGGTCCTGCCTCAGGCCAGCACTCAGCAGCCAAGAGTGCTTCCTCTAAAGGAGCAGTTCTCTCAAACTGAAAAGACTCTGTAATGATACCACATACTTTTATAATTACAATGCAACGCTGTGCTCAAGAAGTGTTACATTTTTTAATGTGATGCTAATTAATATCAGAGCTGCAATCTTTTAAGATAATTAGGTGTGAAGTGTTTCTGATTTTTTTCTGATTGGTTGAATGTTATGTTTCCAGTTACACCAGACTATAGTAGCTCCTATCTTCACCAAAGCAGAACTACAGTGAACTTATGTCTCATTTTTCCCCCATAATTGTAACTGAGCCTCACATTTTGCAGAGTCTTTTCTTCCCCGACCTAACCTGCCATCCGGCTTACAGAGCACCCGACCCCAGTTCCTCTCCCTGCAGGTGGTGGGCCCACAGGGTGGCGGCCCCATGTTGTCCATTTGGGCTGTGCCCAGCTGGGCCCCGTCTGATTAGAATGCCTCCTAGGCTCCTTCCATTGGAGGCCTTTGGGCAGAGGTCCTACGGGCTGGAGGCCCCCAGGGCAGATCCAGAACATGCTGGATCGATTGTATATCTCATCCGGCCCCGGAACGTCTCAGGCTTCCCCCAGGAGGAGCTGGAAAATGTTGCTGGGGAGAGTTGCCTTGCTAGACCTGCTTCCACCGCAACTCAACCCTGGATCAGAGGCTGAAAATGGATGGATGGATGGATGTATGAATGGATGAATGAATGAATGAATGGATGAATGGATGGGTGGTCTTAAGAATAAGAAATTTTTTATTGTCATTGCAGAATACAGGTTGTACAGTACAACAAGATTTTGTATAGGCTCTGTGAGGTGCTCGAAAAAAGAAAGAAAGAAAAGAAAGAAAGTACAGTCAAATATAAATATATTATAAATTAGAGGGCATTAGGGATCAGAATTTACATGTGTTAGATGTACATATGAATCTTGCAATATATATAAAGATATGGCTGTGGTGAATGTCCACATTTTATTTACAAGTTACCATCAGTTTATTTACACAGCAGCATCATACAAAAGAGGAGTGTGACAGTGTAACCAGTGTAGACTGTTGGTGTGGTTGT
>JBBMJY010000005.1:20460341-20471806 GCA_037833715.1 Toxotes lorentzi
GTAGTCCGACCTTCTTCAGTGTCCTCAGGAAAAACATCCGCTGCTGTGCCTTTTTCACCTGTGCAGTGGTGTGTGTCGTCCATGTGAGGTCCTCAGAGATATGGGCTCCCAGGAACCTAATGCTGGACACCCTCTCTACTCTCTCACCGCTGATGAAGACCAGAGTGAAGTCCCCAACCTGGGATCTCCTGAAGTTGATGACGATCTCCTTGGTCTTCTCAGCATTCAGAGAGAGGCTGTTCTCTGACTTCTTATCTTGCTTATCAGTGAAGTGAAAAAAAAAACATTGACCATTTCATACAGTTATACATTTACTAACATTGTCAGTTCATCAGTGTCCATTTCATTGATGGACTAGAACTATCCTTCTCTGTCCTCCAGTCCATGTAAAACACAGCATCTTCCTCTTCCTTCCCATCATCCTCTCCTTGTTCAGAGTCCTCCCTCTTGCTGTTTTCCCTGTCTCTCTACCATCCTCTGATGTGTACGTGTATTATTGGCAGCGGCCTCAGTATGAGATCCCCTGCCACCAGTAATAATAAACTAACCTTCCCCAAACCACAACCTGCACTCCACTTCCTTTCTTCTGTGCAGTGGGACAAGCACTCATTTCTTTTTCACACCATTCAGTGTTATTACTCTATTTACATTATTTCCTATCTCTACTACTCTCCATTTCTCTGCCAACCCACCCCCCACCCCACTCTTCTCTCTGTCTCTCTCTTTCACTTGCGCTCATTTGCATAACATTGTTGCAGAAGATGTCTTTCATCTTTTCAGTATCAGATTGGAAAGAGGGAAAATTACATTACCTTTCCTGTCAAATACAAAGCGCTCTATCTCAGAGTTCAGCAGATCAGGAGCGCTGGGCCCTCAAACAGCAGAGTCAGGGGATTTGGAAACCATTCAAAAGAGGAGAAGTGAATTCTAGGAAAGCCAAGGGTCAAGATAACCTGTTTATGAGCTGTAAAAAAATTATATGAGTTGTATGAGTGGGAGCATGGATTTTGGCCTGTCTTATTAAAAAGTGTTTGTGTGTGCGCGGTTCAGAATGCAGTGTACAAGTCTGGTGTGGGTGGACAGTGAGTGTGGAATCTGTGTGAACACATTATCGTGTGGCTAATGTGCGGAGTCTTATTGGATTCACGTTGAGGCCGTTTCCCTCAGTTGCCTCATGTCTAGTCACGTCCGGGAGCCGCTCCTTCCCTCCGAACTCAGACATCCCCTGGTGATTTTGGCAGAATGAGAATTGGCATTTTGGATTTCTCGTCAGAATCTAGAGATTTATCTTCAGTGAGAAAGGACGGAAGCGGTTTCAACAGGGCTCCAGATAAAAGCCGCGTTGATAAGGAAGAAGAAGTGTTGCCTGGCTCTGAATATTTAACGCTTCTGTCCAGGACTCTGTATGCACAGCGTCCCTCCGTGTGGCTGCTTATTGAGAGGGGGGTAAACACAGAACCCCATTCACAAGTCAGTTAGTTTTTGTTGGTGATATCTACATGTCGGAAAAGAGAGAATGGCTTTGGGGTTTCTAAGGAGGAATTCATTCTCAAATTAAAGCTTCAGATAAAGTGTCAAATCACAGCTATGGCTGACATGAACAATTAGAAATCACCAATAAAGTGTCAGTAAATGAGACTGAGGGGGAATCACCTGAACTAATTATAGCTTGATTCTTTTAGTACATGGTAGTTTCAGTATAATGTACATTTTCACAGCACATCAGTACAACATGTTATCATATTCACCACTCTGCTGAAAGTATTTTCTCTTCACACAGGTGGTATTGTCATTAACTAAGCTACTGTCAATGAGATGTTCATCTCATTTATAGTAGTTGATAGTAGTGGGTGTGTACTGGACTGGAGCTCACTAGTCAGCAAGGTTGCAGACGAATTGTCAGGATCAGAATATTGTTAGGTTACTGGTTTCTCTCACCTGGACTGTCCTGAAAGTTATGTTTTGTCATGTTTTCTTGTAGTGTCAGTCGAATAGCTGGTTTGTCACACTGACAAAAATGATGATAGAAATATTTTGAGTTTGGGTATTGATTGGTAACAGCCAAACTATGGCCAGATGTAGATTTGAGGGCAACTTCCCAAGACCTTTAATACTCTGACCATGACAACCAAAAGGGTGCATGTCACAGTGCAAGTCACGAATTATGAAGTCATCCATAATGACCTAAGTGCATATGCAGTTGTATGCAGAGGTTTAGGAACCCCTGGGCAAATTCCAAATTTAGGTGTTATATATAAGTAAATACAAACCCTGCAGCAAAATAATCCTTTCTTCAAATGTTAACTCTCTGTTGCTTTTTAATTCATGAGCTTATAAAATAGAAAAAAAAAAAAAAACAGTAATGTACAATTCAACTTCATTAATTATTAGGTCTTAATTGACTCATTAGAACTTGTAAAGCAGGTCAAGAATTCAAGACTGGACTTTTGGGGTAACACAACCATGAGCTCCTCTGAGCAGCTGACTGAGTGATGCTTCAAAGCAGAGGAGGCTAAAAAAAGATTTCAGAGCACTTACAACACGAACGTTCCACTGTCCAAAATGTCATGAAGAAATGGCAGTGGAGGGGAACTGTGGAAGTCATGATTAGATGTGGATGACCAAGAAAACGTTAAGTTAACTGCACATCTGATCAGACAGAAAGGCAAAGCTGCAGGGGGGGTTAGCTTTACAGAGAGATTTTATACTGGTGGTGGGAAACAAGTGCTGTGGACAAATGCAGTTCAAACTCAGCCCCTGAAGAAAAGAATATCTTCTCATCTTCTCTTAAACATAGGGGTGGAAATGTTCTGCTTCAGGGTTGTTTGGCAGCCAGAGTCACGGGGAACAAAGCACCGATAGAGGGAAGAATGAAAGACTGCTACAAAAAGTGTTTACAACTGTGATACCACCCTGTTCTCATCTGCTGACATGCCTGGATGTTTGTGCCATCATGCCACAGTCACTGCTTAACTTTTTCTGTTTTTTTTCTGTTTTTAAGTTCATAAAATTAACAGTAGATTGCATTTAATTCTTTTTGCTTCAAAACTCAGCAAATTGTAGAATTTGCTGAGCGGCGCCCAAGGTTTTTTGCATTCAACTGTAGATACCAGGAGGTGAGTTGAAATGCCATCCTCCACTGTGGTAGTTGACTGAGCTGCAGTGCTTCTCTCACTGTGAGGTGGAGAGGAGAAAGCGAAACTCGTCTCAGCCAAACTCTCTGATCTCAGAACACGTCAGCGGAAGTCAGCTTGGCTGCTCCGACTGGCAGTGACAACACACAGAACACTGGCAGTGCAGACGCTGTATCCCTGTGACTCACTTCGGAAATAAAGTTGGAAATATGCGTTATGATACTTTGGTGGGGTATTTTTAAACCCTTTCATCACTTCCTTAATGTGTTCATAAAAAAACACTGAATTCCATTTTTCTACACTTGTAAGTCTTCTATTGAACTACGGGAAGCTTTGGAAATGTTCCTTTGGATAAAGGAGGAGCAGCAGTATCTACAGCAGCTATGTGAATGGGGTAGGGCTGGGCAATATGGATAAAGTCTTCTATCACAGAACTTAGTACCTGTTGTGAACTAATGATTTTTTCATAATTTAGATGAAAGATTAACATTTATTTATAGAGCACATTTTAGAAAAAACCTTGACCAAATGACTCTACAAAGATTAAATAATGAGATTTCATTGATGATTACAATCAAATGTGACACAGGAATGATGAGAACGAATGGACAAAAGACAAATGAACCAATCTTAAGATCAGTTTTGTTCTTCACTAGTAACCAGTGAAGAGAGGCCAGTACAGGGGATGCATGCTCTCTATTCTTGGTACCAGTGAGGAGTCTCACTGCTGTATTTTGAAGCAGCTGCAGGCAAGATGAGGCTGAGTAACTGATTCCTACAGAGGGAGAATTGCAGTAGTTGAGGCGAGAGGAAATAAAGGTGGGAACTATGGTTTTCAAATCTTTGGTGGAAGGTGGAAGAAACCAGCACTGACCACAGAGTTTATTTATCAAATTGTAAAGCAGAATCTTGAGATAACACTGAGATTTCTTGCGTGGGAATTTACATTCAGTGAGGGAGGCCTGAGGATATTGTGGTTGTGGAGGTGTCTGCTGGGCCCAAGATTAGGACCTCAAGCTCTTCACCTTCCAGGTTTTTACGTCCTCAGTGCAGTTTAGAAGAGGGTTCAAAAACCCCTAAAACCTGACTGAAGTTTGTCCAGGGTGCTGAATTTGTCCAAGGAGATGAGTTGAGAGAAAGAACTTTTTAAAGATCCTTATAATGTAATTATACCATATTAATTAATTATACTATTATATTAATTATTAGGAACGGATGGATCTAGGTCAGATTTTCTGAACAGAGGGTGGGTGACAGCATGTTTAAAGATGGGACAGAGCCATTGACCAGGGAGCTTTTCATTCTTGGTAAAATATGAAACCCAACAGTGTCCAGGACTTCCTGAAGTAGACGTGAATGACTGATATCTAAGGGACAGGTACTGGGGTTCATGTGTGATTATAAGATGAGAGGGAAATCGGTAGAAAGTTGATGAGGAGTGCGAGTTGAACTGATTGATCATAGGATGGCATTGAGATCTTAGACGGTACAGTGTCAGTTTTGCTAATAAAGAATCCTTTGAATGGTATCTGGTATTGCTGCATGATAATTTGTGACTGCAGGGCTGAGTGCTGTATTTATTGTATTAAATAAAACTTTGGGTTTATGGGCATGTTTGAGGATGAAATCAGAGAAATATTTGGTTTTCTCTGTTGGTGTTTAGACAGACAGTATCTCAGACGCTGGTAGGACAATTGGAGTTTGTCTTTTTTCGCTCTGCTTCCCTAACTTCTGCCTAACTGCACGAGTTATACAGTTAAACTGGGGCTGAGCTTTGATTATTTAAAAAAAAAATCTTTTCTCACTCTGTACAGGTCAATCGAGTTAAGTTTAAACATTAGTTTAATGAGTTGAAAGTAAATGGGAAACTTAACCACATGTGCCAAAATGATGAAGCCTGCTCCTTTCAGAAACTAAACATAACTAAGAGTCTTCAGTCTTCCTAGGGGCTCTTTGAAGCTGTACCTTGGGACAGTGGTGCATTGACTGAAACATCATAGGCAGCATGCTAACATGCCTGCAATGACAAAACTAACCCTAACCCTAACCCCCAAGGCATAAGTGTAAGTGTAACTGATGCAATAGGTTTATATTTCATCAATATTTAATTCCTATTTAATTCTGTTATTGTTTTCCTTGTATATAATTGTTCTGTGTATGTTTCTTTTAGGGAGCCTTTAATTTGTTCATGTTATTTCTGTAATGTTTTTGCCACTTCTTGTAGATTTGTGCCGTTCTTTTCAGTTGGCTGTAAGACCTGCTGAGGAGAGGTAAAACCATACGAGTGCTCAATCAACAGCGTGTTAAAAAACAAGGGGTAAATAAGGTAAATAAGTAAATAAGGGATTTACTTATTTTTCTGAGAGATTAACTCTCAGAAAAATAATAACAGAATGGAACAGGAATAAAATATTGGGGAAATTTTAACCCTTTACATGAATACATTGGTTACACTAATGCCTTAAATTTAGATGGTGAACATGGTAAACATTCAGTCTGGACTAAAGTCTGGATGGTTTTGACTGTGGTAGCATTCCTCTCCTCATTATGATGTGGCAAACCCTAATGGGCTCATTACTGTCGCCCTGAGACTGGAGGGTGGAAAACACACCTCCAACTATGGGACAAACCACATAAGAGTGAGCTTTACGCTTCATTCGAAGGATTTTCACACAGTATGTTTTGGCTTTACAGGAGAAAAGATTTAAAGGACCCCCTAAATGTAACAATCATAGTGAAACTGGGTCTTTATGGTGATGATGTCGTCATTATATTCAGCCTCCAACTTACAGGTTTGCTGTCCTGGGCTGTTTGATGGCATTTTTCCTTGCAGGAGGGAACTTCAGACATCATGGAGCACAGCATAACTCATATTTATGTTTGCCTGACAACGTGTAAAGGTGGAAAATTATATTCTTAGAAAAAAACAAAATACTCTACTCAATGTGTGTGTGTGTGTGTGTGTGCGTGTTGGCCTGAGCCCTCCGATATCAGCTTGTGCTATCAGACAAGCAGAGAGGAAGTGGTGTCTGGTGTTTTTCAGCCTGTCAGTGCAGGGAGACGATGGTGTGATGGCAACCAGAGGAGACAAACCATCATCAGTGGTTAAATGTGGAGAAGCATCCACACACAGGAGAGAGTGTGTGAATGGTTGCCAGGCAACAGAATTAGGCAGCATCTATGTTCCTTTTACAGTCAGAGGAGGGGAAACTGCCTTCTGCTGTAAGTCACTTGTTAGGGATTTTGTGTGTGTGTTGGGGTGGTGGTGGGGGGGTTGGCTTGGTTTGTTTTACTATACTCGTGGGGTCCAACAGCTTTGTGGGGACTAAAATGCTGGACCCCACAAGTGGGCTGTAGCAGTCTCAAGTCACAACCTGCCACAACAGCCTACTACTGTTTGAGGGTTATGACTTGCTTTTAGGTTTAGGGTTAGTATTAGGTTGAGGTTAGGGTTAGGGTAAGGCTTAGTGTAGGCATTCAGCTGTGATGGTTAAGGTAAGGGTGTGTGTGTGCGTGTGTGCGTGCGTGCGTGCGTGCGTGCGTGCGTGCGTGCGTGCGTGCGTGTGTGTGTGTGCGCGCGCAGCTTCTTGCAGGAAAACCTTTGTACTTAAAGTGTGAGAATTATTTTGGAAAGCTGTCTTTGCTAGGTTAAATATTCTGATTAGAATTAAGCTTAGTTTTAAGCATTATCTGTGGGTCTGTCCGTTTAGCTGCTGATCTCAGCATTGAATTTCAAGGTACCTTGAAAACTAATGCGTGGATTTCCATTAAATTTGCTGTGATTATTCACGGTCTGAACGGTTTAGTGTTGGAACTTTCATTTGTAAACAAAAAAGATTAATTTAATGCCCAGTTTGAAAATTGAAATAGTTCCCAACAGATCAGTGCTCTTATCAGTCTCAAACAGAGGTTAAAACAAATCCCATACTCAGACCCAAACCAACAGTGTCTCTATACTTCCTGACTTCTTTACCATGTTTGTGGATCTCAGCCCCAAACTCATTGGTTCCTACTGAAGATGTAAATCTTAAAAAAACAAAAAAAAAAAGCATGCCTTTGTAAATAGTAAAGACTTGCATCCTTTAGAGTTTGAGCTTGGCAGGTAGAACCTGGGAAACCCAACTCTCCTGCACAAGGATTCAGGATGCTCAGTGTGGGACAGCATCAGCAGCTCAGCTGGATTCAGGTGATTACATTTCAGAACACCTGTAAACCTGATGTCACAATAATATAGATTTACAATAACACACTGCCTCTGTGTTCTTCTCATTTATATGTATGTGTTTTTATTGTGAATGCACCCCCGTCATTCTTTTGAATGAGGCCACTCTGCTAACACAGTGGGATGTTGACGCAGAGGGTTCTAGCAAAAAAAAAAAAAAAAAAAAAAGAAGGGTTGTCTAGCAAAAAAGTTGCTCTCTCACTTTTGTCACAATGTAATGTCATTGATCAAGGAGCTGCGTTGGCCAATCAAATACATACAAATGGTAGATCACTTTAAATCTGAACACCGTATTTCTACTGTTGTTACAATGTTAATGTGAAGATAAAATAAAAACGATCTTTAACGACACTGATAACTTTCCAGAGTTGGGATTATAAACCACTGTGCAGTGTTTTGGAATTAATAAACCTCGAAAATCATTGATGTATAACTCAGTCCTGACTTCCTGGATTGTTTCTCCAGTCTCATCAGTACCTTTTGGACAGTAGGTCAAATCTGGATTTGGAGTTCATATAGTACTTGAGCCAAGACTGATGACTTTTCCCTCGTCCATGAAAACATAAGAACAGCAATTTAATTAATAGTTTTTGGGCTACAATAGATGCTGCATGTAACAAGTTTTTATAGAGAGATTTCAGATGTAGTGTTACACTTCTGAAATTCATTGGTAGCTTTTAAACTAAATCATCTTTAGCATTGCGTATTTTTTAACCTAACAGCAACACTGTTCTCTCCACCATGGCTGCATGAGGTTTTACCTGTGCATTGCAGCACAGCATAGTAACAGTCTTGCAACAGGAACGGTTTCTTTCTGACAGACAGCCATTTCACATTTACCCTGTGGGCAGGCAGCTATAAAGGCAGTTCCACACTCATTCATAGTCATTTAGTCATGTAGTCATATAGATAAAGGCTGCTTGTTGTGTTATTGTACTGGTGCACTCAGGCTTCACCAAAAAAAAAGAATGTACCAACACCTCTGCTGTTTCAAATGAAAATGAACGGAAATCAATTTTGCATTGTTTCATGGCTGATTGATATAATGGTGAAGGTAGTGAAAAGGCCTTTTTAATCAAAACCCCCAATCCATTCCATTTTCCACTGAGTTCAGAGAAGCAGGAAAATGTATGGTTGAATCAAAACCAGAATTTCAACTGTCAGAAAAAGCAGTGTGAGTGTTGGAATCATTTACATGCACTTTCTGAAGTCTGATATCACATTAGTCAGTCACTACTGCTGCTGCTGCTGTCGTCTCTCTGCGCTCTGCCTTGCCACCATTTGTGTTTTTGTTTTTCTGGGTTTTTTTTACTACCAGATGGAGAGAAAAGAAAGAGAAATGCTTCGGCTCTCTCCTTTATTCTCCTGTTCGCCCTCTCTCTTTATCAAGCCACCACAGCTGGGTCAAAATAAATGATCAGTCCCATAAATTGGGCTGCAGTTACGCCTCCTCAAATGGCCGGGGTGAAGTGGAACCTATAAGTCCTTGTGTGTGGCGCTGCGAGCTGGCTAATGCAGCCCTTTGTAGGTTGATGGCTTCTAAACATACTGATATATTGATATGGGAGCCTCGGGTCATTCTGGGCTATCATTAAAGAAAACATCCACTTTTTACATTCTTACACTGAATATGAAGCTAAATGAATACAGAGCATAGTTTACATATGAAAGGCACCCTACAGATTTCTATAACCATTTATGGTGCTAGGGAGCAATGTTTTCATAAATGGGCTCCATTAAAGTAGGCTTATCTAGGCTCCAACCAGGCAAATTGAAAATGTGGTGGAATACTCACCACTGTGTCACGTCTAGTCTCAAGACCTTTATCCTGACCTTGTCTTTATTTTACTAAATTTTGGCTTTAATTAAGTAAACTGTCAAACTGAAACAGTGTAACAGTGTAGAAAACATGCTACATAAATAAATTGCAATTATACATCTATTTTTACAGTAGGCCTACTTGTACTCTAATATGTCCTGATGAGGACACACATCAGTATCTCCACTGCAACAACTGTATGTTGCTGAGTTGTCACAACCAAACGTAATACTTTTTGATCGAGGAATATTTTACTGTGAAGAGCTCTGTCCTATGCTGCCATATCTTTGATTCATGTTCATTAGCAAAAAGCAAACAAAGCAAAGCTTACCTGGTAGTCCTACAGTCGCTTACAGAAGTCGTATCATACAACATGGGATGCCCACAGATGGCTATGATAAGTTTATCCTCCATTTCTTATTGTCTGTGATGTCAGGAGAATCTCTGTGCTGATAGGCTTTCACAACAGACACAGAACAGACAAGTCTCACGTACATGTACTTGCATCTACTCTCATCTTTGCATTGCCTTTGTGTGTAATTGCACTGCAGGAAAAATGTGCTTTGTGTTTTGTCTGAATGCACCTTTAGGCTGCAGGTATTATTCCATCATTCAGAGGGTTGGGAAACATAGTCTATGCCCCTACAGCAGGTGTATGAGTAAAACCTTACGGGAAGAAAGAGACTGACAGTCTGTCACTTAAAGCGAAAACAAGAAACAACCTCCAGATATCACGGTGAGATGGTGTCAGACCTTGATGGACTGCTCAGCCTCAGCCTCAAACTCCATGTGGCCACTAAAGTAAAAAAAAAACAACAACAAAAAAACTCTAAACAACAAAATGGGCTTACATGTACATGATACATCAACAACAGTGTTTGATTTGATTTTTGTTTTTTTTAATTTTTCCTGGTGTAGATGCATCTGTCAGTTTCCTCATTTGAATGTATTCTCCTCTTTTCTTTTTCAGGTAGAGGGATGGCACTTTCCTCTCTTCTCTTCTCTTCCATGTTGCCCTTACTCAGCGTGTCTGCGTATAACACATCTGCCGGTAATGTCTCTTCACACACGAGTGTATGTCTGTAACACAATGTCTCTGGGTCGTCTGTACAAAATGACTGTGGCTGCAGCAGAGCAACGGATGCTCTGTGACCCCCGTTGGTCTGGTGTGCGTTTGTTCGTCTTATGTTGTGTGTGTAAGTGAATGTGTGATGGTGTGCACACATGTTGATATGTGGAGGATTCATAATGACAATAAAATGTGTCCTGTTGTCTGTATATCAGTAATCCCATTGGTGCTATTTTGTACAGGGCTTAAAATAGCTAATAGCCTCTGTAGTATTCACTAGGTTTGTTTTGTCCATTTTTTCTTTTGTTTGTCAGTAGAAAATGATGGTGACATGTTGGAGGAGGCCGAGCTTCATATTCTTCACAGCATGAGATCACCACCAAAAGTCACGTTGTCCTCAGAAGTGGCTCGTACTAGAGCTCTGAATCCCGCCCCACATCTCAGATTTGCTCCGTGATTCAAATAGGTCCATTATTATGCTAAAGATGCTAGCTGCCTCGTTACATCCATGAAAACTAGTGACAGAGAAATGACTTGATCCTCGTGAAAAGCTTGGCAGCAGCTTTAGTGACGGAGCTGCTGAATGGTTGATGAAATAAAAACGCCCACCAAACAGAGATTGGCTGAAATGACGTGGTGATTCCACCATACTAGACTTTTCTCTCTAGGCCTGCAAAACTGTCACAAATCACTATTAAAATTCTTCATATGATCATTTGCTGATATGTCCCAAACACTTTTTTCAGAGTTCAGGTGATTATTGGCCAGTATTATTATTTTTCCAAAGATCAGAATCATTATTTGTCTGATTTGATTACTGGTTTAATAAATGGATTAAAAATGAACTCCTTGGCTCAGATGGAGCTGCCATTCTCTGAAAGGTTACTGCTCTTATTGACTATTAGTGGGAAATGGGTCATTACTGAGATTCCCTTCTTTTATTTTGTTAATATTTTGTATGTGCATCCTTATTTTGCATGACAGATTCCACCCTCCTGTTCATGGGTGATACTAGTCTGACACTAATCTGTGGAGAGATGTTCTTCTTTTTAGCTGCTCTTTGCTGGAGGGGGTTTGTTGCTCTACCTTCCACTTTGTGTTGGATTCAATCAGGGGACAAACTTGACCAGCTCACAGTTTTCACTCTGTGTTTGTCTGAGTGTGTTTGGGATCATTGTCCTGTTGGAACATTCCTCTTCTGCTGAGCTCATTGAGACTGGG
>JBBMJY010000005.1:20472682-20483380 GCA_037833715.1 Toxotes lorentzi
GACACAACCCAGGCCAAAACTGAGGCAGCTGTGGTGTCCACAGGTTCTTCTATAACCTTGTTCATGCAGTTAGCCTTCACTGCACTGGTGTAACATTGAGTTTGTACTTTGGGGCCTGCATCATCTATCTCACCTGTTTGTTTTTAATTATATATAAAATCAAATACCCCACACTTCAACTTAAAGATAATGCTGTTACTGTAAGATGGTACCATTTTTAACTGTTTAACAGTTTAGTGATATTACACAGGGATGTACTCAGTCCTGTCTTATACTGTATGAATTCAGTATTCTACAGTTGGATCCTTGGTCCTTTCCCCCTCTGTTATATCAGTCAGTCTCTGAGCATGAAAGTGCTGCCACAGCTCTTGAGACTCATACCGGACAAGCACCATTTCCCACCTCTAACAGCCCGGTTTGGCAGGCAGGCCCAGCCCCACATTTACAAAAACCAATCTGCAACCAATGGGAGCTGAAAGCACTAATGAATATTTGCTGTAAACTTGGTAGCGCTTATTATGGTGCTTTTATATCTGAGCTCATGCTCTGACACTAATGCTCAGAGGCAGATGTCAGATCTCTGTAATGCAGACATAAACCTGCCATCAGATTAGTGAGCTGTCATTTCCTCTTTGTGCCGAACGTTGGGGAGGGGGCAGTAGGTGGGGGTGTTTGCTATGGGAGTCACGTCCAGTGGTCTTTCCTGGCCTCTAGTCAGAAATGTGGTGAATGTTTAGTAATTAGGGTTTTACACTGTGGGTGAACCTGTGTGGAGAGGCAGGCTCCAGATGTATTATCCCCGGGGAAGGTAAAGCAGTGAGAGATGGAGAGACCGGAGATAATCACATACATAGAAAATACCTGTGATGTTCAGTGAAACAGAGGTTTGCGGTGAACAGGCAGGAAATAAGAAATGCCAGCACACAGAAGAGGCTCAGTGGAGCTGGTTTCTTCCCAGGACTGATTGAATTCCTGGGCTTTAAAGGATTACCGATGGTCGTAGTGTGAAGTAAGGTGGTGGGTGGTGTGTATTGAGGTCACGTCCCATCTACATCAAAGCTAGGATGACATCTTCATCAAAGAGCCTTTTACTTTTCTACCTGAATTTCTCCTACATTAACCCATTTTTATTAAAAGGCTGGTCAGGTGTAGGAGTTCTGAGGGACTCTGTGTATTTCTGGTTTATGAATTTCTGCCTATTTTCATTTATTAATTGTCTTTCAACATGTACTTTTTCGGGGAGATAGAGCTGATCTGATTATTCAGTTAATCAATTGTTTGATCAACAGAACATTTACCAGCAACTCTTATTCTAATTAATTGCTGAAGTTGTTTTCCAAGCTTTAATGCCAAACATTACTCAGCATATCTTTGGGGTTTTGAACTGCTTATCAGACAGAAATTGCAATTAGAAGATATCATCTTGGGCTTCATGTAATTGCGAAGGTAATTTTCAGTATTCCTCTGACATTTAATGGATCAGGTCCTTATAACACTTCAGGTTTTGGATTGGGGATTGTTCGCTAGGATCAAGTTCAGGTTGGAAATTTCTCTGTGACTTTGCCTCTTCTTTGTGTCCATACATGTAGATGTATGTGATTCCTACTGGTAGCCAACATGTACATATAATGGACAAAATAAGGCAAAAACTTTAGCTCAGCAGAGGGCACTGAACTGAAATCTGAAAGATCCTTATCAACATTACACAGCTCACGTGTTTAAATAATCAAATTATCTAGGGCCAATTTAACTGATGAAGATTGTGAACAGTCTGTTACTTGGGACTTTACTTGAGCTAAACTTGGGAGGTTCTTCCAATTCTTTTGATCCTATTTTTCAAGTTATTTTGAATATACTTCATTTAAAAAAAGGAAAAGCAGGACCGAACGTCCTCTGTATGTGGAATTCAGGTGGAGAACAGTGGAAACAAAAACAGAATCCATGACAGTTGCTATGCTAGGTAACATTTCCCTCAGTTCCTGGAGTAGAAAATTAAAAGCGAAGGTGCATGAAATGTAAGGTAATGAATACACTGAAAATAATCATCCCAGGACAGACGAAATGTTGAGGAAGACTAAACATCTAAAGCTGCGTTAGCAGTCAGAAAGAGGTCATGGCATCAGATTTTTGGTCTCTTGTGTAGAAATGTAATTTTGCGCCAAAATCATGAGGAATTTTCCTCTGAGGACCATGAATGTTTGTGGCCAACATTTTGCATCTCAATTTAATAATTTGACCCGGGGTTGAACCTACGGTCAGCAAAATCATTCCAGCCAAGAAAAGCCATGTTATTTAAGCGGCAGGTGACAAGATTTAGCTCAGAATTTATCTCCAGAAACTGCAAGCAAATGGGTTCTCTGAGGCTGTCCTGTACAGAGCTGCATTTACAGCAAATTTAAAGAGCTTGTGCCTGTGGCCATCACTAATCACTGAATATCCTCTGATAAAACTGCTCTGAAAAATACAAAGCATGGAAAAAAGAAACAGTACCTTTGAGGCAGAAATAATTGGAGTGGCAGAATTAAATTCCTGTCCCTTTTTCACCTTCCAGATCTCAGCTTTTTTTTTTCTTTTTCTGCAGTCTAAACCTTTAAGTGCATCAGTCTCAGGCAGCATGAACATGCAAATCTGTCTTCTCCCCACTCGTCAGTCCACAGCTGGCCCCATTAACCGTGTTTCCATCCCACCTCATGTAAAACCATCGCTCAGTTGACAAATAAGCTCTGCTGGCAGCAACAAGGGCAAACCTCATATGGATGCTGCGTTACTGGAGGAAAATCACTGTCGTGGGCTAATGAGCGAGCCTTCTGCTGGAAAGCCAGGCTGCTGGTCCTTTGGCATGTGCTGGAAACATGACTGAGGTCTCCATCTAGTGGTAGGATCTTGACACAGTCAGAAAAGCCTGTCTGAGAGAACTCTGTTCCGTTTTCACATCTAGCTTTTTGTTTCACTCATTTTGTAGGATACATATTGTTCTTATTCTTCTTACAGTTCATTTGTCTCTATGAGTAACAAATGAAAATAAAAGTCCATCTTGAAGTGTTGCTTGTGCAAGGTCTTCACCAGGAAAGACATTTCTATTGCACTTGATGCTTTTTGCGTTTTAATTTCAGTGTAAATTCAGTCTTAAATTGAAGGGAAACTTGAAAGGATGCAGGTACGTGGTGTGCTTTAAAAGTAGGTCAGACCGACTGTGTCTGAAGGCTTAAAGAGTTTAAACATGGTTCAAAAGGCTACGGTCAAAGGCAGAGCAAAGAGCCAGCTTGTCATAGACCAGCAGGGTGAGATGCATTCAATCATATAAATGGAGATAAGCCCTTCAGACAGGCACTCCTCAAAGACATATGTGATGTTGCTTTAGAGGGAAGTTCACACCCCTGTCTCCTCCCTGACCAATCACTGTGGAAAACAGGTGGGACTGTTGGGGTGTGTATTTTAAAATAAATAGAAAAGCCCCCGGATTCCAGGTATCTGCCACCAAAATGAGTGTTTCAGACACCTGCCTGTGGCCCCCAGCCTGAACAGCCTGGTAACCAATATTACCAGTTAAATGTCATTATCTACAATGAGTTTGACTTATTACCTTTAACTGAAGTTGCGTTCCTGAATACTGAAGCTGTAAATCTTGTATGTTTGTAGTAGTTTTCGGACAACAATGGAGCTCTATGGCACAGAGGAATATGATTTTCATGGCATTTGCAATAAGAAAAATATAAAACGCAAATAGAAGCATTGTATAAAATGTGCTTTGAAACTCTTTCATTTAGCTTCAGTATGAATTGTGTGTGGTCGTCAGGCAGCAGCATTTCTCTCGCTCGCAGTCTCGCAGCTGATTAACAGGCAGCAGACTGAGACGGAGAGGAGCTGGAGGGATGGCTGGGGAATTTTTCTGCTCCATTTGACGGTGTGTTTCTCTTTCAGGTTGTGCTATCATCCGTCCTCCCAGAGATGGAGGGATAAGGTACAGAGGTCTGACACAAGAGCAGGTGAGGAATGGCTGCTGCTAAGTGCCACAGCCGCAGGGAGGAGTTCAGAGTCACAGATCTCATGATATTCACTTCAGATTTCACTTCAGGTTCATATAAGGACCAAATGTAAGAAAAAAACTAGTGTATGCAGGTTCCTTTTCCTCTTCGTTTTTGTTTCACTTCAGAAGTATTAGTGCCAGTCTCAACATAGCCTTAAATATGCCTCACTTTTTATCAATTGTGATAATTTATCATTAATGAAACATTATGTAAAAAACCTGATCTGAGGCATAGACAGTCACAATGTGCTTTTAGCTAATAACACACCCATTTAACATTCACAGTGGTGCTTTAAAAGTTGAGCCTTCTGCTTTGTACTTTTGGAGTCATCTCAGCTGGACGACCACTTCCAGTGAGAGTAGCCACAGAACAAAATCATGTCCATTTATAGACAGTTTGTCTGCCTGTGGACTGAAAAGAAGATCTTAGAAGACTTAGCATCAAGAAATATGGATTTGCATAACTATTTCTGGGAGGCAGGTTCACATCAGCAGGTGCTTCTTTTGAATAACAAAATCAAAATATGTTTTTTGTAAGTCAAAGTAGCTCAAACACACACCTGAATAATCTGAAAGATGTTTTTGATATGGACTAGAACAACACCATGATTTGTGTGCTACTAGTTAGTTAATCTTGTTTATGGATCATGACTGTAACTTAGATGAAGATCTGTATATACATACAAACACAAGACACACATATATATGTGTGTGTGTGTGTGTGTGTGTGTCCATAGATCCGCAGTGTGCAGGTCCTCCCTGTGGACTATGAGATAGAGTACATCTGCAGGGGCAACAGGGTGATCGTGGGACCCAAGGTCAGGAAGTGTTTGCCCAACGGCACCTGGACGGATCTGAGCCAGCGCAGCCAATGCTGTGAGTTTCCCCACAGCTCAGTCTCCACTCTGTCATCCATCACACATCCATTCATCTCCCACGCCCTCTCCCCTCTGCCCTCTGCCCTCTGCCCTCTGCCTCTGTGCCCCCTCTCTCCTGTCTGTCTGTCTGTGTGTTGTGCTCTGATTACAGGAGTGGGATCAGGTGAGCAGGTGTCGGGCAGAAACCACTAAATACTGGGCTTCCTTCAACTCCACCACTGTGATCTACCACACCAAGACTGATCGTAGACTCAGCTACGCACACTCCCCATCCCTCTCCTGCTCTGCTCTGCCTGGAAACTGCACTGGATCATCCCAGCTCTCCGTGGCTCTCTGGACTGTCTCTCTCTGCTTGACTTTCTCCTGCCTTGGCCCACTCTGCTCCCCTGCTCCTGTCTCATTCTTGGACTCAACTGTCGGCCTCCACCTTTCCCCCCTGGTTCCTCCTTGCCTGGCCTTTGCTTTTCCTATGTTTGTGAAGTGTTGGACAGTCCAGGGCTCTTACAGGTCAATAGGTTGCCTTTGCAACATAAGAATCTTCCACTATGTGATGTGTTTTTACATATCACAAAGTGATATAGGTATACATATATGTTTTACACCACATGGCCGTGCTGTTGCGTGGGACCTTGAGATTTTTTGTATTAGTCCTGTGTATTATGAGTTTATTATCATGTAACTGTAACCCCCCGTCATCCTGGCCTCTGGACTTCTGTGACATAAGTCAGAAAACTTGGACTGATGTTTTCTGTAACAAGCTTCATTTTATATCTACAGGTAATAATAGTGGTATAATAGTATAACTTTTAAATGAAGCAGTGGAAAAAGATGAATGGAACACCTATATGTTGAGACAGGGTAAATCACCCAGATCTACGCTGTCTTTATGAAGCAGGTAAAATGTTCAGGCAGCTGAACATCCAGTTTTGTGAATGTGCAACCTGAGCACAACACAGAAGTCTTGAAAAAGACAAGCACTCTTCTCCCTGAATGACCTCAAGGTGTCACTGTCATTCTTTTAAATGAACTTGACTCTTCAGTCTCAGGAACAACCCTGTTCAAAACCTTGAAGCCCGTTCTTAGAGGAGTCCGTAGAGAGCCGGGCTGGACTGGGGGCACTGAGTGGTTTGCCAGATCAGTGAACTGAATCTCAGTGACATTGCCGCTCTGATGAATCACTGCTTTGCAACATGAATTTAAAACAGTTGCTACTGTTGCTTAAACATCATCATCATCATCATCTTCAGCCGTCTAAGCAGTCTAAGCATGGACGTCCAGACTCGGGCCCGCCGAGAGACATAGTCCCTCCAGCGAGTTGCCCACGGTGTTGCTTGAACATCCAAAATATAAATATACACACAGAGATTATAATCATTCAAAGAAATAGAGTAACATTTTTGAAAATGATTTTTTTTTTGCTTTCTTTCTGAATGTGTGATTAAGAAGGACATTAAAGTGTGTGTGTGTGTGTGAGTGTGAGTGTGTATATGTGAAGTACAGAGATGGACACGGTTAGCCATGATGGCTCATTTACAGCTGTGAATCTGATAACATCCAATCATATTTACCCAAAGTACCTCACATATGTCACATCCTGATCTCATCCTTATGTAGTATGCAGGCAGCTGTTTCCAGTCTTTATGCTAAGCTAGGCTAACCACATTCTGACTCCAGCTCTGTGCTTAACACACAGCCATGAAATGGATTTAAATGTGAACGCCTGACTCTCAGAAGGTAAATTAAAATATATTCACATTAATAAAATTCAAATGAATAAATAAAAAATGCTTTATTTTGCTGCTGTTATTAAGTCTCGGCTCTAATTCTGACACTGGATGGGGAACTGACTAAAAAGATTTTTTTTTCACAGACACGTGAGTTAATAATCTTCTTGAGGCCGTTCTGATACCACCAGGCACGTGCTGCTTCCTCCTTTATGGCCTGATGTTCATATCTCACATTGCTTGTATGAACTGGTAGTGAAACCTCTTGTCATGAATACTTCCTTGTGACACACTCTTCTCACTGTATGCTGATAACTCTGTCTCTGTTCTTAGTCTCTGTCTCTTTTCTTGGTGTTGGTCACTCCTTAGTTTATCCTCTAAAACCCAACTAATGTCATGACCTGCTTTCATGTCTCACATCAGTTCCTTCACCCAGTCTTCCCTTTCTCTGTTACTATGTTATTTGCACCCTTTTTAATGTTTATTGAAGTCACTATTTGTAAGGTTTGAGAATGCACAAATTTGCTGCCCCCCAGTGGTCACAATAAAAAAACACACACTTCAGAAGACAGCAGCTCACAGCAAAACATGGATGAAATCAAGTCTCCTCTGTGTTTCTGTTCCAGTGTTGTTGTGTCCTCGGGTGTGGACATCACTGGAAAATGGCCGGGTGTCTTCTTGGCCCCTGGGGCCCCCAGTGGAGGGGACAGTGCTGCACTACAGTTGTCTGCCTGGGTTCATCCTCATGGGCCGAAACTCAACGCAGTGCAACAAGATGGGCAAGTGGGACACGCCCAAACCTGTGTGTCACTGTGAGTCACCCTGATGCCTTTAAAACATTTACATAATCACTTTTTATAATATCTTGAAGCAGCACTGTTTACATGTTTGTTAGTTAATGGTTAACAGACTAACATCATTTTAACATTACAAGCCTCCTTGCACATCTTTGTGGCATACTTCAGCTGGAAGTGGAACTCTGAAGTCCAACTCTGTTTCTCCTACTCTTTTCTGTTCCCCCAGATGATCGGCACTACAAAGGTAAAAACATTTTCATTCTTTACGAGTGACATTTTTACTGCATGATTTGGGAAAATCATCCTGTAAACGTACAGAGAATGGTGCAAAAAACAAAACAAAACAGAATAATGCTGAACCGTGAATGATTACAAAGTTTTTTTTATCATGTTTTAATTCTGCAACTAACAGTTGCCAAGCCAACATGACTGAAAGTCTGTTATGAATGAAACACACTGCTACACTGACAGGCTGGAGTGAAGACCAGTGAATCCCTGAATAACGCGTATACACACAATTCACTTCTCCAAAAGCACACATTTCACAAAACTATAAGAAAACAAAAACACAGGTTGAAACCAGCATGCAGAGATAATATGAAATTACATTCAAATAAAAAGAACTACTGACAGCATGTAGTGTAAGATGTTATACATACAACTTAAGCATGACACAAGCTGAAAAGTTCATATAACCGATTAGGTGTTAAAGACTATCACAGATAACACATTAAATACAGACACATCTCTTCTTTTAATATTTCCTTTGATGAAAACTTTATACATGTTTTCATACAGCTGGCTCAAGGTTATAGTCAGAAGAAGAGAGGACAGGCTGACTAGTTTAGGGAGTAAATAGCCATAACAAGATAGATAGATAGATAGATAGATAGATAGATATACTTTATTCATCCCTCAGAGGGAAATTGTGTTGTAGTAATGAATAAAAAGTCAAAATAGAAGACAAGTACAAGTTGACAGCTGACCGACAGCACTTAACAACTCTTAATACAGTGCAACAAAATATAAAGATTGTCTAAAAAATATATGAAAAATAAAAAATAGTAATAATAATAATAAAACAGGAAGGAGAATAATATGTACAATAATATATACAATGGTGCAGATACAACCCGTCAGGAGTGCAGTACATTGATTATAAATAAATAACTAGAACCAGTGTATTGTACGCTGTGCCACAGTGTATTGTTTATGTAGAGTAGTTGTAACAGTGAACTCACAGTTGTGCTGAAGTGTTCATCTGTCACACAGAGGTGAGTTGTTGTTCAGTTTTATTGCAAACAGTAGGAATGATTTCCTGAACCGCTCTTTCTGACAGCGGAGCTGAATGAGTCTGTTAGAGAACGAGCTCCTCTGTCTCTGCAGTGTGCTGTAGAGGGGGCGGGATGGATTGTCCATGATGGAGAGCAGTTTGTTCAGTGACCTCCTGTTCCTCACTGACTCAAACGTCTCCATGTCTTGTCCAGTGATGCCGCTGGTCTTACGGATGAGCTTGTTCATCCTGCCTGCATCTCTGGCACTGATGTTGCTCCCCCAGCAGACCACAGCACAGTAGATGGGACTCGCAACAACAGACTGGTAGAAGATCTCCAGCATCTTAGTACACACTCTGAAAGATCTGAGCTTCCTCAGGAAATAGAGTCTGCTCGTCCCCTTCTTGTACACAGCATCAGTGTGGGTCTTCCAGTCCAGATTGCAGTGTCAGCTTGTACTGTCTAAAGACTGACTCTGCCTAGTTTTGTTACATGTGCTGATCAAAAGTTTCCTAAATCCATCCATCAATCCATCAGCAATACTGCTTATCATTTTGAGGGTTGCCGGGGGGGGGGCGTATTCTCTGGTGCATTTAGGAATTAATACACTTGCCCTGCTTTTAAATACTAAACCCTATGAGCAACATTTACCCATTGAATTGATTTGGAATGGTTTATGCCTGCCATTATAATCACTATAACTACACATCTGGGCCACAATACCACATTAGGACCATGATTGGTCAGCCTGGCATGGTTGTGTTTCCTCCTACAAGCGTCTGATGCTGGTAGAGATCATTCAGAGAGGATACTACATGAGGCAAAATGAGAAAGGTTTCTGCTATCTTCTTCCAGTAACACCAACCCTGTGTCCTAGAAATTACCGTTCTGGACAATTTAGCTGTAACAGCAAATGCATCCTATAGCTACTAGACTTGGCTGTAGCACCGAGAGACTGGTGTTTCCCAACTTAACCTGTCTAACTCAGAAAGCTGAAGTCTCACATCAGCAGAAGTTCGGACTGCATTTGTCTTCTGAACAAAGATGTTGAGTTGCATTATGGACATGTCCATGTTTCATGATCCATCCCAAGGACAAGCAGCTTCATCTGCTTCGAGTGTGGCCATTCTCAGTTAAATCTGTCTCCTGTGAGTCCCCCACTGTTATGGAGGTACCAGAATAAATCAGCAGAGTACCCCTTTAATGTGTAGGTGACTGGGAATTGTTTTCTGATTGTACTTTTCGGCACTGACTGTCATCCTCCAGTGACAGCCCCCCATTTTACCTCATGGTGGCGATGTTGTTCCACTTAGCTGGTGGCAGGTTTTAAACCTGTGAACCTCACAGGTCTTTGCTCAGAGTAGAAGTCAGTAAGCTGCCTGGATTTGCCCAGAAATCAGTCCTGTGTATTGGAAGAGGAAGATTACAGTCAATGTCTTTTGGTTTCTCAGGTGCATCTATTACAGCACAGCCTCACCTCCTCTCCTCACACCTAATGAATGTAACCTTCACTGCTCCATAATTAACTGGACTTTCGATTTCCTTATCTCCAGACCTCTGTATGTTACACTTTTATCAGTCTGATCACCGATTTCATTGACTTAAAGGTGAGGAGCAGACCAGCATTGATGACTCTGATGGATTTGTCAGCTGGTGTGATGTTTGTTACTTGGAAAAATTCAGGAGATATATCTTGAGGAGGAAAAAAGGGAATTAATACCAAAAATAAGCTGTATAAGTATCTGGGGCTTCTTTAGTATCAGTCAATTCAGAAAAGTCTGCTCTTGTACCACTGAGTGGCAGTATGACACTGCCCTCTGTAACAGAGTATAACACGAGGAGATTTAGATGTATGACAGAAGCAACAGTCAGTGTGTTTTCTTTCATACATGTTGAAGTGTCAGATCTGTCATCATGCCAGTGCTGCTGCTGCTGCTGCTGCTGCTGCTGCTGCTGCTGCTGCTGCTGCTGCTGCTGCTGCTGCTGCTGCTGCTGCTG
>JBBMJY010000005.1:20496484-20569805 GCA_037833715.1 Toxotes lorentzi
TGCATTCTGAGGGTGAAGAGCAGGTCATCATGTGACGTCACCAAAAGCACCTTAAAGTCTGATCTGACATGGATAAGAGGAGATAATTTGGCCAAGAGGTGAAATTTATATTTCATATCCATATTTTACATCTGGAAGTATTGATTTAGTATTGTTAAAGGAAACACACTGTGTTCTTGAAGTTAACCATGTGAGAGGCAGGACAGAGACAGCAGACAGGTTTCCAGTCAGTCTAGTAGTCTGTAGTGATCTTTAGTAGTCCTGCAGTAAATCCTGCATGAGACTGCATTGGTTTTGGCTGGGTGTGGTTAGCCTTGTAGGTGTAGTTTTGAGTTTGCTATTCACAAGAAGCATCTGCTGATGTGAACCTGCCTCACAATCTCGAAGCATCTTTAACTTGACTGTGTGCGCTGATTAGAGGACAGCAGGGGGAGGTGGAGATAAGAATATGTGTATGAAGAAGATAAGAGGGAGGGGAGGGGGCAGTGGGACACAAAGAGGGAACAGGGCTGAGCAGGATTTTAGGATTTGGAGGGACAGAAGGTTTAAACAGCAGGTGTGTTAGAAAGCAGTGGCCACTCATATTTCACACTCCAGTTCAACAGAGGGGTGGGGGGGTTGGGGGTTGGGGTGATGCAGATTTGGAGGGGGGGGCGCTAAGAGCCATTAATCCATCACTGACTGTTTCTCCAGTGGTGGTGCATTGTGGTAAAATCTGCAACAAGAACACATTTATTTATCTGTGTCATCCTGGAGAGGAATCAGCTGACTGATGACATCATGGACCCCCACCTCAGCGCACACTGTTTAGCTGCCTCCACACACCACTGGGAGAGCTGGGACACCAGTGCTGATGCAAACTGTGTCCTGAAATATTTAGCAACTGTGTCTGGGGACATGTGAGAAGGCTGCTGTCGGTGAAGGAATGATGTGAGCTCATTGAGGCTGTTCCTCCACACTTTTAATATTTAATATTTTATAAACAAACCTGTCCCTTAAATCAGGAGCACAATGGGACATGTGCAGTTGTAGATAGTGGAAAAAAAATCCTGACAAATTGCTTCAGCTCCCTGCAGTCTTTTCATCACAGTGAGGCTGAGGTTCTCTTTTAAATAGATATGTAATATTCTTGTAATGTCATTTTTTTGCTGCCTTTACCGTACACCATTCCCTACAAGCACCGCACCACCACCAGTTAAACATCTGAAGGTTTTATTGACAAAAGTCCACGCGCAAAGTTTCATTTTCAGAAACCGAATGAAAGAACTGCTGAGTTACAGAAGCTAGCTAGATGGGAAGTGATGTCAGTTTCCAGTCTTTATGCTAAGCTAGAATAACCTGACTCCAGCTCTGTGCTTAAAAGTTGATCATGAGAAGTTTTTTCAAAAATGAAAGATGAAGCTTTTAAAAGAAATGAATGGGTTAAAAAAAGACTTTATTCAAACTCACTCAAACGCATAAAATGATGGTTTGAAGAAGATACTGATTCAGTCTGAAGTTTGCAGCAGCCTGAAAAACTGTCCCCATTTCAAATGAATGTGTTTGATACGGATTTAAATGGATTAGTCATTTAAACCAGCGTCTAAATGAAATTAAAGTAAGGGAGGCTTTGTATCATGAGTGCGTGGTATAAATTCTGAAATATTTGAAATACAGTGTGGTCATTATACCATATTCTTGGCTGTTTTTCCACATAAATTGTTAAATATTTGCAAATCCAATTTTTGTCAGATTTTAGTTTTGTAATTTTATAAGGCAACGTGTTTTCTCTGCCCCACTCTGAAGGAAGTAGGAAGCTGTTTCCATATCGAGCCTTTAAGAGTTTTGCATGTGTCTCTTAAAGCTGGCGTCCTTATGTAGCTGCTGTATTTCTCTGAGCCGAGTGGGAATTTTTAGCTCCCGCTCTCCACCGGCATATCCTTCTGCCCGCAGTGATCTTGGCAGCTTGTTGAAGCAAATTGTGTCGCCCCACAGTGATCTAGCAACCCGCGTGGCTGAACAAGCCGCCCTGTGTGGCCTGCCTGACAACCCGCACAGCCAATCACAGAGCCCCCCTGAAGAATCAATCCAGGCCTTGCGGCCTAAAGCCAAGTCCCGCCTTCAAAGATGCCTGCGGTGCCATTCAGCAGCAGAATGCCAGAGGAAAAAGAGGTCTCAAGACCAGATCTGACTTTTTTTTCCTAGTATGATGCAGATGGTGTGAAATGTTAATGAGGCATCCTGGGCACGTTTGGCTGCCAAAGGAGAGATGCACTGACCTCAAAATAGGACACAACTGGTCACTTTTAGGCTGCAAGCCTTCTTGGTTCTATTCACATTTATTCAGATCAACTTTTCTTGTTTTATTATTGCAGGATATTTTTAGTTCAACAGTATTACCATATAATGAGAATGAACAGCTCTACGTGCACCACAGGTGGTCCTCTCCTGCTGAGTGCACTGCATTAACTGAAATGAGTAATAAAGTAAGATGTGTTATCTGACTGGGATTGAAACTCCAGGCTCTGGATGTTTCTCTCTCATCTCATTGTCACTTGAGCCTGTGCTTTATTTTAGAACAACCCTCAAGGCTTACTGCTGAGCCGGGGACAGAAAGCCCATGAATATCAGATGTAGCCTGCAGCTTTTGGAGTCCTATCAGGACCATCGCGCAAGCAACCACTTAAAGATCCCTCCTCTTCAGTGCACCCACACCACTCTCTAACTGCCTGTGTTTTAAAAACCCCCAGCCGTCACAAGCCTGGACGCTTTTATTACTGTCATTAACAGATGTCAGCCACAGCTGGCATATGTGAGGTGTGAGGGTCCATCGGGAGGGTTAAAAAGCGCTTCCTGTCTTCAGGACGTTGCTACGTGAGGCCAACACAATCCAGTAATTAAGGTTTCACCTTAATTCACCTCCCCCGGTAATAAGAGTAATTTAGTTTAATGGCTGTGTCGGAGACATCGGTTTCATACACGTCCCACTTTGGAGAGGACACGTCGGTGCTCAACTGCTGTGGACTCAGGTGGAAAGAGCAGGAAAGCACATCATGGTTGTAGCACTTACCTGCATTTTATCATCTTAAACCATGTGTCAGTCTGACTGGGTGAGGATCATACATTTTTCCATTCAGCATGTGGGTATGTAAAACAGTGCAATTTACTCGATGTTGAAGTGACTGAATAACAAGAAAATATATACAGAGGGCAAAACTCTCCACTGAGTTAATATTCAGCCTCTGACCAGTGAAAACTGAAATGTCGACCAGTGAAAACCCAGCTACTGATTATAGAAATCTCAGCATCTCAGCATCAGAGAAAACTGTTCTAATGACCAGTGAGATCTAATATTTACCAGTGGAGGATGTAGCTGCTGACCAGTATGCATGCAGCACCGTGCTCTGGCTGTCAGCCCCGTTCTCCCGGCAGCTTTAATTTGGGTTTTTTGATCTGTTTGTCTCTGGAGCTCCGTTGAAACCTGCATGCCAATGTGGTTCCACGCAGCCGACCCTGACGGGATTCAAGTTTTGACAGACAGCGGGGAGAGACATCTTTCCTCTGTACTTGAAATGCAAACAAAAAGAATCGGCCTCATTTGTGTTGCAGTCTCACCATAGTAACCTCATTCAGATCAGGTAAACTCTGACTGAAGGTAGTGGCATCGTAGTTGGTGGTGTAGAGATATAATGTCCAGTCAAACCTTACCTTACCAACTGGTCATAGGCAACAAAATAACTTTTCAAATGACCCACGTGTGCTTCTTCTGATCTGCTGGCTCTATGGGCAGGATGACATTGATTGTTATTGACTTCCAAGGACCTATACGAAGGTAAAATATCACACCCGACTGCTTTAAATGAACCTAATTCATGAATTATAGGCCCTCAACTTAAAAACGTCTACTAAAGGAAATTAGTAAAACTGTCATGAGCCTTTTACCAGGAAACATCGCTCGTTCTGTCGCTTTCTACCACATCATGCATGCTACCACAGTCTTCTTCAGCAGCTGATGTTTTCCCCAGCTGTCATGTACATGTTGGAACTTTCTATTATTAACAGTAGATCGGGTTATCTCGTCCATGTTGCCTTAGATATTGAGCTCACTCTTGACCTTGGAAACTACTATTTTTTAAGATTTTATATAAATAGTGTATATTTAAAATGTATTTTTCCCCTCACCTCTTCATTTCATGGGATTTCATCCAGTGCGTGTACAGTAGAACAACAAATCTCTAGAGAAGAAACTCCTTACTTGCAAGTAATTTAGAAAGACATGTACATTCTTTACTGTCTATTCAGCAAAAGGCCGAATTACTAACTAGCCAAAGCAAGTAACTGCCTCAAGGCCCCGGCCCCTCAGGGACCCCAAAAGCCCCCAGGCTGCCTGTGTTTGTGGTAATTTGATTAGTAGTTTCTGAACATGTGCCACTTCATTACAATATCACTTAAAACCAGGGAGCTGCATTAGCGTGTTGATACAGCCGTGCTGCTCTGGTCTCATTCTTTACTTGGTTCTGTTTGGACCTGGTCTTAACTTAAAGTCATGGCCTGTCATGGATTTGAGCTGGATTTACACTGTCCTTAGTGCTGCCATGTATAAATACCGTGCACAGCATAGTACATAGATTATAAGGTAGCTTTCAAACATCTGGAACTCAGCAGCAGTGAGATGTAATGGTAACACGTCACAAATATAGAAATGTAAAAGTTGGTTAGAGAGGGGAGAAGGAAGGAAGAGAGGCAGTGTGGAGAGGACAAAACAAAGAAATGGACAGAATAAATGAGAAAGCCAAAAAAACCATGAACCATCAGAGAAGCTGTAGATCCATTGTTCTGCTTGACAAAACTGGGCCGACTTTTTCTGTTGTTTTTTTGTTTTTTTTTTAACCTTAATCTTGTAGAAAATATCATGAGAGTTAATTTGCAGAGAGGGAAGATTCGTTCATGTGATCACTGAACACTGGAGAACATGTATAGGCCGCTAAAGTAACACTTTGGTTCACAGAAGTGAAAAAAAGTGAAAAAAAAGTGAAAAAAAAAAAACAAAACTCAAAATTGAAAAAAATAGGGAAACACCTTAAACACATTTTTATTGAATCAAATTTTCTCACACTAACTGACACCCAGAAAACCTTTGGCTGAGTAGTATTCCTTCAACACCTTGGTACTCTGGGCAAATCAGGATGAAGTAACATGTTGGGGGGACCCCCTAACGGGTTCATTCAGCCCTGTACATGGACATGCTCTTCTGCCTTTAGCAAGTCATGCTTTGAACAGTCTCCAGCACATAAATGACCTTGATTCAAGCATCAGCGAAGAAGAAAGTGGAACAGGATTAGAAGAGTGAACTATCCTAAGCTCTTTAATTGTATTCATTCAGCACTAGCAGCTCTGCTTTTACCCACTTCATCACAAGTGCTCCATTTTACAGAATTAGCCTTTTATTTAAAAAGCCAGGGAATCACTTATCAGCTCCACTCAAAGTGTTATTCAAATTTATCGGGGGGCTGTGTGTTCTTCCCGGCTTCATGTCCATGGAAACTTGTTTAACCAGTTTTCGTGTGTGTGTGTGGAGCTGTCTGCTCTGAAATCACAGTAAAACGACAGCACAGTTTGTTGATAGAAATGAGATGGAGTTCAGGGATGCAGGATGCTCAGATACGTCTGCTTCCATTCTCTAGCACTGTGGATAATCCCAGAGAGAGAGAGAGAGAGAGAGAGGTGGCAAAACAGATAGGAGGAGACAGAGAGATACGTATCAGCCCACCCGAGAAAGTGAGAGCCGGACAGGTAGAGAACTGAGCTGGGAAAAAGAAATGGGATGGAGCAGAGGGAGATAGACATCACACTGCAGCACCACACTGAAGGATGGGAAAGCACAGGCTCAGTGAGTGCAGGAAATAAGAAGACAGAACAAAGCAAATAATGAGAATGAAGAGGGAAGGATCTGTGCCTGAGCATCAGCGTGCTGATACATTATTAAGGATACGCTCAGCACACACACACGCACACACACACACACGGACAAAATGGAAGGCATCACCACTCTCAGGAAGAGACAGTAATGAAGAAACGTGTAAATGTGGGAGTATGTGGGGGAGAAGCAGAGCATGATTCATTATGGCTCAACAAGATCTCTGAAACGTGGTTCGCTAAATGAAACCATTGTATTGGCCTAAGGAGAAGGCAACAGTGAAGGAGGTGAGCGGAGATTTGTGCCATTAAAAACACATGAATGGAAACACTACCTGAAACGTTACCCACAAACCTTTTAATCACCTGTTCCTTTCAGAATTACAACCCCCACCATTTTCTGAGCATAGCACACATATTTTTCAAATAGACTAAGAGTATATGTTCCAATATTGGTGCATTATTTTGTATATTTAACCTCATGTAAGTTATTAGAGAATATGAAAAAAAGAACAATAAATAAATGTTTTTAAAACCAGTTTTAAAAAAACCTGCGATTGGAGATTGTGTTGATGCGGCAATGCACCTAATATATGTAATAAATTGTATAATAATAACAATTAGTACTAACAATATTATATACAAAAAATGCTGATATCAGTAGTATTACATACATTATATATATAAGCCCCTACTGGAGGTCCGTTTACATTGGACAGCTGTTAACAGTGGCAGCTGTTAAAATTCCATCCTGTGTCATGGTATTTGCACAGCAAACTAACTGACTAATGTCACTTACACAGAGGTATCTGTCTGAAGTTTGCTAACCTTAGCTAACATTACCCACCAGGAAAGCTACTGGTCACACCAGACCAAGACTGTAGATGCAAAACTTCTGAATCTATTGAAGGATGATGTATTTTATTCTTGACACATTACACAAAGGCTTATTTTTATGTTGAAAGGTTACATAGTGTTGTGTAACTCATGCATGGGCAACAGATTAGATGCAGGGCAACCTGAGTGGGTGGAACTGGGGGGGATCATTGTTTTCTTTTTTTAGCAGTGGTATAGTGTGTTAATCCAGCACCTTCTCCCTGTATGATTGAACTGAAATGAGTTTTCTGAGGACAATTATAACCTCTCATAATGGAGTTAATAAGGCTTTTCCATGCTGGCAAAACAAACAAACAAACAAACAAACAAACAAACAAACAGAAAAATGATCATTGGAGCTCTACCATTGTAAGACAACGGAGTAACGCGAGAAGTCACCTGCTGAAAAAACACACAAGGTGAAGTTACTTTGACGGGCAAGTAACATTAGAGAGGCGGGGTTAGTGGAGAGGAGGGCGGGGGTGCGGTAGGGGGGCTTGCTGTCGGATGAGGGGGGCGGAGGGGAGGGCGGGATGGGAGGAAAAGATAAATGAGCGGGACAGTGTTGAGGGATTGCAAATTCAAAGTGGTTTGTGAAACGGAGAGACTAAAAATCCCTCCTCCTTCTCCTCCTCCTCCTCTCTCTCTCCCTCTCTCACCCTCTCTCTTTCTCCCTCTCTCTCTCACCCTCTCTCTCTCTCCCTCTCTCACCCTCTCTCTCTCCCTCTCTCTCTCCCTCCCTCTCTCTCTCTCTCTCTCTCTCTCTCTCCCTCCCTCTCCCTCTCCTTCCCTCTCTCTCTCTCTCACCCTCTCTCTCTCCCTCCCTCTCTCTCCCTCCCTCTCTCTCTCTCTCCCTCCCTCTCCCTCTCCTTCCCTCTCTCTCTCTCTCCCTCTCTCTCTCTCCCTCCCCCTCTCTCTCTCTCCCTCCCCCCCTCTCTCTCTCTCTCCCCCCCTCTCACACGCTGCTGCAGTCAGCCACAGTCTAACGCTCAGGCCTGCGAGCTGAACGCGGCTCCCGTCGGTTCTCTCCTCGCTCCTCCTCAGGGGGGCTACGGCCGCATTCCAGCGACGCTCGGGCGGTGACTTCTTCGTCTTGAGATCGGGCCTTGCTTCTATTAGACCCGGTCGGATTACTGAAAACCGACGTTCCTCATCCCGCGTTCTCTTGCTCCAATCCGACACGTTATGTCCGGTAAATGAGCCTTTCGACGGGAGAGCCGCGAGTCCTCCAGGTAGGAGGACAGATGAGGAAGGCCGGATAAATGAGGAGAGGACCCCGAGTCGAGCTCTCCGTGTTTCCTCATGAGCTCAGTGTGGAGATTTGTTAATATTTGATAAGCAGAAGGGAAAAGAGAAGGGACGCGGTGTTGTTTTCTCAGGCGGAATCGCGGAGCCTCCGCCAGTTTAGTTTCAGCACCTTGGACAGCGGAAAGATTTTTAAAGCCCGAATTAATCACTGGTCCCGAGTTAATCTTCAAGTTCCGTCAGCAAACAGCAGCTCCAGCCTGCTCTGATGTGGATGAACTGTCCCTGCTCCACACTCAACTTCTCTGCCGTTTGCTGGTCGCATTAAATGAGTTGGATGAGGATCTTTTTCCCGCATGCACTGAAGTTCTTCTCCACAAAATGCTAGATTATAATAACATTAATAAGAATAGAGAATTAATTTGCTTGTGAAGTGTTAGATTTTATTTTATTTTTATTTTTTTTTAATCATTTGCTAAGAAAAATCTGTCAAAATAGTTCACTTCAAGTGAATTCATCTTGTGCATGTGCTCCCATCTCGTGGGAGTCCATTCCCCCTGACCCTCTCAGCGTAGCCCATAGCCTCTGCAGCTGAACAGTACCAGAGGAATCAGCTGACATCAGCCCACCAGCTATGGCTCGGCTCTGCCAGACACCCCACCGCAGGTCCGTCCTGCGCTCCTCTCTGACCTTTACCCTCTCTGTCCTCCTCTCCTGCTCCTGCCCGGCTCTAGGGAAGAAGAAGCTCTACATTGGAGCGCTCTTCCCCATGAGCGGAGGCTGGCCCGGAGGACAAGCCTGCCTGCCCGCCGCTCAGATGGCCCTCGACCTGGTGAATAACAGGAGCGACATACTGCCGGACTACGAACTGGAGCTCATACACTATGACAGTATGGTGAGTAACTGACAAACTATTGGCTCCTTCATAGTTTTATTTCATTCACAAATATAAGACTCAGTTCTTCTTTCATCACCCTCCACATGTTGATCAGAATCAGAGCTGGTTGGTTTTGTCACATGAGACTGAAAGTGAAGAGCCAGGACTTTAACTTTTAACAATTCAGCAACACAAAAGATCAACACAAAGAATTAGACAGGGTTTCCTCGTTGGCTGTGCACGTATCTGTGGGAAAGAGCTGCAGAGGATCCAGAACACAGTTAATTTATTATCAGCTGAAGAAGACACAACATCTGACTTAATGATTACAATCTTCATGAATGAGTTAGAACTACAGACTCCAGGGTTAATGAACATTTATTAATGGATTAGCCACATATTAAAAAAAGAGGGACACTACAAACCGGCAACCCAACATTTGTTCTTATCATAACTGATGTGTAAAGAATTAGTGATTTATGATTTATTAACTATTGATAAAGCCATTAGATAACAGAAAGGTAGAACAAAAACTAAAAAAAAAAAAAAAAAGGACATTATTTATGAGGCTGCCAGTTTAAGTGGCTGAAGCACTGGTTGCACCTCCTAAGGCACTGATCACATTTATATCTCTGGAGTCCACATAGCAGACTGTTTCACCGTGGTTAGTTTATTTATAGCTGCTTACTGTGATTACATTTCCCACATCATGTTAGGCCATCATTAGGATAATTGGAGGTCCTCTGTGTGTTGTGTGTATGTGTTCCTAAATGCAGCATACCTTTCCTGCCGCCCGAGAGATACGCTCTGCCTATACTGTACATGTGCAGCTACACCGAATCGCACCACACTGTGATGCAGTCACTTACAAACAGAGAGTAGTTTGACACTGAAGTGGCGTGCTGAAAAATAAAAGCTTTTGAAGGACAGGAGGACGAATGAGGAAGAAGTGAATGGATGTTTAAGGAACTTCTCATTGTTCGAGTCCTCAGACGTTACAGTAATTGTGGAGGTGATGATGAGGAGGACTGGAGCTTGAGGTTTGGACGTCTTCTTAGAGGGGGACTTCTGAGGGAGGGTTTGATTGGAGAGGATCCACAGCTGAGGTGGTGAAAGGGGCAGAGGTGGGTCACGAATCACTGTGGTGCTGGAATGAGCTGCATGACATCAGAGAGAGAGAAGACTTTGACAGTCTGACAGCTGACGAGAGATTGGCTGAAGGTGAACGTGTCAGGTTGATTGTACCTGTGAGGTGACAGAAATGTTCTTCTCTTATTGTTCTTAGATCCACACTCTGTACAAACCAGTCCTATTGCATTATGGGGGAAATGTTAATTGCTGCCTGGATTCTGTTCACAGGCATCATACTTTCCAGGAGGTGTGGTATATATCCTTACACCTACAAATCACAGCACCTTGATATGCAAGGTTCTGGACGCTGCATGTGTTTTTAGTTCTAGGCTAAGTAAAGATTAGAGAAACATTTTGATTTAGTTTAAATAATGACAAAAATCGACACGTGGTTCTTGTCATCAACATCTTCCCTAATGTATCCCTGTTTTTGGCTGAACATACCTCCTTCACATATGTAAAAAAAAAAAAAAAATCCAAATCCAGACTGCAAAACCTCCACCCATGTCTCAGCTGTCTCCAAACTGGAGTATGTAACTATGGTTCACTGAATTCTGGACAGCTCCCAGAGACTCTCCACATAGCTCAGAGTTGATTTCTGTATCTTTTCAGAGGGACATGCTCCATGCTCTCCGTTGGAATAAACTCTGTGGATCGGGACCACAATCAGTTTATACAGTAGTAGTAGTATAATATGTTACGTTTACTAACATAACCATGTTAGTAAACGTTTACTAACATAACCATATTATGATGAACATAAATGATGATGAACATATAGCTGATGAACATAAATGTTCATCAGCTATATTATGATGAACATAAATGTTCATCATAATATAGCCCGGAGTGGATACTATAGGAAAACTATTGACAGTTAATGTTATACAGATACATTCATTATATACATTCCCTTATTACAGCAGATAAAACTATTATACTAAAGTCATATATGAACAGGGCTGCAAGAAGATACATGGGAGTGAAACAACAATGTAAACAGTACATTTGAAGAGCTTTAGAAGAAACTCCATCACCTTTAAAGGCACTGTCATAAACATGGGTGTGATTTAACCTTATAGTCAGACTGAACTGTAATTTTGTTTCTCACCTGTCACCCTTTTTATGGTTGTTTTTCATGGCCGTATCTAAACAGTCTCCATTCTTCAGTTTTCTGACTGGTCCATTGTTGTTTGGCAGCAGGGGGAAACAGCCATTAATGAGCGTGACGTGTGACCTGTAGGACTCACTGAACAATCTGGACACGTGGGTTTCAAAGGTCAAAGGCCAAGTATCTTTCGTTAGCTCGTGCAGAAGCTCGGAAATCAGTCCTTTGATAACATGACAGCTTTCAAGGCAACGAGTCACGACAACATGCTGCTGCATGACAGTCAAACTGCACCGACAAAGAGGAGCGGGCTGTTTACAAGCCGAACCTAAAGAACAGTGACGTGACGTGATGGATGTCTGTACACTTCATGGGCTTGTAACTGTAAGCACACACATGCTCTGACATGAGCTGTCTCTGGAGCGCTGCTTCCAAGTCACAGTGGAGTTTTATTTCATGCAGTGACTGACTCACTGATGAGTCGGGGGTTAGGGCTGATTACATGTTGCACCAGATGATTAGAAATAATAATAATACACATCAGGGATTACAGGGGTTTTTCGTTCCCAGCATCAGTCTGTTTGACCGGTCACTTTCATGTTTGCTCCTCACCTGCAATTAGTCAAATAGATATTGAAGCTTTATTAATAGCTTCGAGCTGCTCACAGAACACAATTTTCATTTCCTGTTTTATCAGTTTAAGCTCAGAAGCCCTTTGTTTGTGTTTGTGTTTGTTTCAGTCGGGAAGATGTCGAGGTAGATTTCCTCTTTTGAAGTCTTTCTCTGCTGGATTATGATTTTGAACCATCTCATTCTGCCTCTTGTCACCTGAGTGTCTCAACACACTGCATACTGTCACACACACACACACGCACGCACACACACACACACACACACACACACACACACACACACACACACACACACACACACACACACGAATAGTGTATAAACAGTTAAATGCGCTGTGACAGGCTGGTGTTTTTTTGAAAAGCATCAATCTGATTGGCTTGTGCTGCTCTGCATTGGATCTTCACTTCAAAAGCCTGGAGAGGGTGTGGAGATAGATCGGGAGGTGGGGGGTGGAGGGGATGTAGAGGTTGGCATGACAACAGTAACCAAGACAACTGCAGTTCAAACAAACAGAGATTTGGCTCCAAGAAAAAGGCAAGATCATGCACCTAGTATCATTGCACAAACAGGAGCAGATGGATGGCTGGATGATTTAAGCTTCTCCATGTGAGAAAGCCATATTGAGCGCAGTTAGCCAAACGTAAGAAGTGCTGGCCGGAGCACTCGTCGATCACAGACCTCTACGCTCACTCCACTGCTCCTGCCAGGCCAGCTGCACATCATCACACTGAAATCCTCTGATGGATGGATATCCTCGCTGATCACAGTGAAAGCGTGGCGTGCTGCGATGGCCCAAAAAAAAAAAAAAAAAAAAAAAAAGAGCCTGCGTCATCAGGCGGTGAACAGAGCAGAACATTTCTCAAGATTTTCCCCAAGATCCCTTGCCCCCCCCCAACACCGTGGTGCTGAAAGTCAAAGGCAGGTCTGGAAAGGTTCAGAGTGAGGATGAGGATGGGATGGAGGAAGGGGGGGGGGGACCCACTACAGTGTCTCATTTGATTGTTTGCTGATTTCCCCTGTGTGCCAGGGTTAATCAATGAGTCATCTGTGAGGAGTGCAGTCTGGATTACTGTGGGCCCCGTTTTACAAATCTATCTGATTCAGGACTGAAGAGGGCAGATTTCTCTAACCCTCAGTGGCATTAGGTGATCCAGCACATGCCTCCGCAGCCTCCTTTAACTCCACTGGAATGGATTTTAGCCTTACAGGAAGACCATTGTAAAGAGCTGGTTGCTAGGGAACAGCTTGGGTCCAAGTTTACGTCCTGCCAGCGACTAATATTGGCAAACGCTGCAGCAGGAAATGAAGTCGTGCCCATTTTTAAACAATTTCTGACCCTCGCCCTGATTCATCCAGCGTTTCTACGCAGCAGCATTTTCTTCCCAATTTTAAAAAACTTTCATTTGCCTCACAAAGACAACTCAAATGAAGAAGTTTATTATTTGATGTGAAATTATTTTCATAATTGATTTTACACTCAGTCCAAATTATTGAATATAGGTACACTCTGCAGTCAAACCTCAAAGGCCTTAGTCTTTACTTTGAATCGAAGGATTTCTTTTTTTATTCAAGAGTGTTAACAGCATTTCCACTTGCTCCCCTGTGAAATTACTTTTTAACTTTCCTGTTATCCTGTAATTATGGTTGAAACTCTGAAGTTCCATCTAAAGGTAATTTTTTTCCTGTGCAGTCTAAAAAGTGAGGGTGGCGGTCTGTCAGGTAGTCCAGGCTTGTCGTATGAGGGAGAATCAATCACAACCGTCCAGCAGATTGTATGTTATCACACCTTATTACAAGGGTTCACACCACTTAAAGTCAAAATGAAATTTGAGTTCCATGTAGTTTCGAACTAAAATGAAACTACAGCTGTTTTCAAAAGAAGATCAAATGGTTTTGTGTCAAAGTCTAAACCTTGAGTTTTCTGAATTTTGCTGTAAAGTTTGTTTCACTCAGAAGGTGGAAGTTTTCTGACACAGCACTGATTCCATCAAGGTGTCTGAAACTACTGGTCGACTTCTTAAACATCTCGCATCTGTTGGCAAGAATAATGTGATTGTAGTGACTGAAGTTCATACGTAAAACCTGTTACCTCCTTATTAAAAGTTTATTAAAAGGCCACAAACCCATCATAATCCCATAACTCTGTCACAAATACCAGGCTCTGACACTGAACTGAACATGACACCTTGGACCACGAACCGAACCGAAGACAGTCAGAATCAGGGCTGAAAGTCGAGGTTGTGTGGTGCGTTCACTTACCGGTGTACAGACTCTGTTTACCTACGGTGACTTGACTCCTTAGCTTAAGGAAGAAAGTGAATAAACTTCATGGTCAGTGATTACGAATCTCTGAAGTGAAGTGAAGCATCATTTCAGTTACATATCTGACAAAGAACGATGAAAACAGCGAGGATTTCCAGTGATCAGTCAGTACTATGAAGGCTAGCTGAGGGGATCTTACACTAATAAAACAGATGTGTCCACACTCGCGAAGTGGTCAGAGGCTTGTACAGTTTGCTTGTAGTGTAATGTAATGTGATGAGGATGAGCAGTGCCTTCCAGCAGTCTAACCATCCACCATGGAGATGTACACTGACGTTTTAGTACAGATGCATTTTAATTTAAGCTTAGTGTTCAGCTATCTATCCATGCATGTACTGATCTTTGTGTGTATTTTGTGGGTGTGTGTGTGTGTGTGGGCAGCGCTCAGCTGAATTCCCAGCTCATATTCCGATTTATGTCAGAGTATTACAGCAACCTGTACAGCTGCATCATCCGTGCTTGTTACCGTTTTCTGTTCCTGTCTGTATTGGATGTAGTTCACTATAAAGGAAAACGATGTCCCCATTCTTACACCTGCCTACACAAAGCTCTGATTGGTTGATTGTTTCTCCATCTGGGGCAAAGCATAGCTCCATCTGTGGAGCTGTGAAGTGGAAGGAGTTATTTCAGGAGTCCCAGGTTCTGGAAGTTTGGTGACAGTTGGGTGGACTTAAGACTCTCCTGGTTGAATGTGTGCAAAGTTTAAACCACTGTGTTAGAAAATATCAAAAGATATCAAAATATATTCAAAAGAAAACATAAATAGAGAGCTGCAAGGTGAATTTTAGGTCAGTGTGGTGTTGCATTCAGCATCTAGAAAGTGTTTTGAATACACTACAGCTGATTTATTCCTCTCCACAGCATTGGTGGCCAAGGCTCATGGGTATTGTAGTGTTTCGAACACTGATTGTTCTAAGCACAAAAAGTGGTTTTAAACCTGTAGTGTTGTTATATTATCTGAGAGACTTGTTGAGGGAGCAGCACGGAGGTGCATTGGTTAACACTGTGGCCTCAAGAGCAAGAAGGTTCTAGGTTCCAACCTGATAACCTGACTCCAGCCTGCTCTGTGACCCTTAGGAGCTGTATAGAAAATGGATGGAAATTTGTTGAGGGGGACACAGATGTGTCTGTTTCAAACCATGTTTGATGTATGTGTGTGAGTGGGAACCCTTGTTCTAACTGAACCAACCTTCTAATCATTGTTTTCTTATCCAAAATCAGTGAAAAATCAGTCAAAAGTTTTATATTTTCTGTATTCTTTTTTGCTGTGAGTGGTCTGTAAAATCCTGCTGTATGACATAATGACAAATGTTAATGTAATGGTGACAGAAAAAGACAAATTCCCAAACAGCCATCCAAACACGACCCTTTGTCTCTCTGATTAATGGTCACCACTCCTTCACCATTATCATTTATTTAGCTTATTGATTTTTCATTGACTATAGGCTGTAAATGGAAAGTGAGGGGGCACTATTAACAACGTACGGATCAAGAGAATGGGGCTAGACTGGTGGGTAAATGTTTTCCTCAGCATTACACAGGTAAAATGCTGTTGCCTGCCTCCCTATGGGAGCCTATCAGGACTGAGGTTGAGGTGACCTTGGAACGTGCCTCACCTTGTCCCCTCCCACCGCCTGCTGGCTCTGCCTCAGCTCTGTGTATGGCTATATGTAACACATAGCACTTCAATGTACAAGGAACAGCGTCTTCTAATGAGCTATGCTTAATATCCTCTCACATCCTGTGTTCAGGTTCCCTCTACATTCATTTACTCCATTACTTGAACAGATCAAACCATGCCTACATACATACACACAGATAGAACACCACCTCCAGCAGATTCTAACCCCTGACATAGTGTCTACAGGTCCTTCAGAAACCTCTATGTATAGAATTTGAAGCACATGCAGTGCGATGCAAAGCTTGGGAGAGATATGGACCTGTGGGACAGGTTAAATGAACGAATCAGACCTCAGACACATTGTTTGGGAATGTAAACAGCTCTTCTAACTGAAATCCAAACACTTATTCTAAACTCTTATTATGATATCGCTCTGCTGTCTACCCACGCTAAGGCTGTGCCCAAAACCACCCCCTTGTTCACTCATTCACTACTCCCTATATAACAAACACTCAGTACTGAGCAGTAAATTGAGATCTCATCATCGTCATTTTGAGTAATCACTGACAGCCAATGAGTCCTACAACCTCGCACATGACCCATAGGAGCGTACCAGAATCAGGTCTACTGGACCTTCATCGTCACGTTAACTGCAGTAAACACGCAGCTGAGTTTGGACAGGTTGAGGCACAAAAGCTACTTGGTTAGGTTCAAGAAAAGATCATGGGTTGGGTTAAAATAAGTTCTTCATCAAGGTTAAAGGACCTTTGCCATCACAGTTACAGTAATGAACGGTTAATGTTTTGTAAAGGTCATGGATAAAAGAAACATAAGAATCACAGACTGTCAGTTTTCACACAGGGAAGAAGCAGTTCTTATCTGTGGGAAAGGCTTGTGTTTTGCTGATTTATCCATCCATCCCAGTGTCACTCGACTTCCTCCTTTGCTTCCATCATAATTACTATGGCTACTAGAGGTCACATAGCAGTAAAATGGAACTATGGGTCATAACACTTGCACAGATGAGCTATGGGCTTCATATAAAATTGTGAAACCGTGAATAATCCATATCCCTGTGGACACGGGGTCCTGGATGTCGAGGACAGTGTATTTCTAACAGTCCTGCTTTCTGTGTCTGTGTGTCCACAGTGTGATCCAGGTGAGGCCACCAAGCTCCTGTACGACCTCCTGTACACGGAGCCCATTAAAATCGTGCTGATGCCGGGCTGCAGCTCTGTGTCCACGCTGGTGGCCGAGGCCGCGCGGATGTGGAACCTCATAGTGGTAAGATCCTTCGCTTTTCTGTTCGTCTCTCATATTTCTCAGCTACACACATAAAAAAGCCAGCCCACAGTGTTTAGCTGATAAGTGATCTCTGGGTACTGCTGTGTGAAAACACCACAGAGGACACTTAGCGCCAAGAGGGGAGACGAAATACAAAAATAACACCTCAGGAAGACACGCAAAGATATATAGTCAAAAATCTACACTTGGAGACGGAGAGCCGAGGGATGTCACAGTGAGATTTCACAGCCACATTAGGGAAGCGAAACATCAAATACTTTACAGTTACAGTGGTGATACTGATTCATTCAGTCGTTCCTGCATGGTTACTGCCCCCAAGAGGCAGAACCTCACAGTTATTCTTATGCCACGTAGTCAAACAGCAAAAAGGTCCTGTTTTCAAAAGCATCGTTCAAAACTCTTCCTTGAATTAGAAATGATTCTTCGTTAACATTAAAGCACCTGGGGTCTTCTTTTGCCCAAATGTATGTAAACATATGTACATTCAGTGTTTCTTACCAAAACACACTGTGTGTACGTGAAGTCAACAGTGTTTGTGTGTTCCCCTCTAATATCATGTTGTTTTGTGATAATACCAATATATGATTTTAATGTGGTAAATATTTGTATCCTGTAAACAATAATATGAGCTGTTAATGTATCTACATCATGACCACAGTGAAGGTGGTGCAGGCTGGTTCCAAATAAGAAGCCACTTCAGCGGTGGGGAAGTGGTTTGATAACAATAATGGATTTCAGGAACAGGGGCCCACGTACGCCGCATTTAGCGCTGTCGCCTCTCAGCAAGAAGGTTTAGAGTTTACATATTTTCCCTGTGCTTACGTGGGTGCTCTCCAGGTTCTCCAGCTTCCTCCCACACTCCAAAGACATGCAGATTAGCTGAATTAGCGACTCTAAATTGTCCAGGTGTGAATGTGAGCATGAATGGTTGTTTGTCTCTATATGTCAGCCCTGTGATAGACTGCAGACCTGTTCAGGGTTCAGGGTGTACCCCGGCTGTGATTGGCTCCAGCCCCCCGTGACCCTTAAGAGGATAAGCGGTATAGGTAATGGATGAATAGATGGATAACACTGGGTAGCACTGATGAAGCCTTGGATAACATTATCCTTCACAGAAAAAGAGCAGAAGTGCTACCAGAGGCCAAATACTCCCTCATTTAGTAACTACACTGATCACGAGACACGTCAGGATCTGATTCCGCTCACATAACAGTGATTGATCCACAACATTGTAAATGAAGTAAAATGAAAAAGCCAAGCTCTGGTCAGCTCTGGGTTTTGATGATAAAAGTCTTTCGGCCGGAGACCAAAAATGCACTTTTGGGCCATTTTCGGCCGAAGGTTTTCGGTGGCCGAATATTTGGTGCATCCCTAATCTGTACACATGCTCATAGTCTTTGAATGTTGCCTCATATAAGTGGTGTTATGTTGTGAGGATAAATATCTGAGCTTCTAAATAACCATCTGAGAGCCGCACTCCTCAAAGATATTTATTTATATAGTACCTGACATGTTCAGCTTTTAATGGCCTTTCTTTTCTCAGTGTTGTCTTTTTATAGACACTCACTCGCTTTGTAATTTTTGTTTGCCATCAGTGACGACATAACAGCATTAGACAGAGAAGTGCGACTTTGGCTGGATGCAGTGCAAAGAAAAAAGAATCATGGCAACGTGTGCAGTGGCATAAGAACAAATGCTGCAGCTTAAGAAAACACATGCGTCTAACACGTGCAGCACAAGGATAAGGCTAGGTTCATAATGTTAAATTTTAAAAAAAAACACGCACATTTTAGCTCATTTTCAAACACAACTGACAACTTCAGTAACTGCAGAAGTCACACAGCACTGAACAACAAGCGTGTTGTCCCAGCCGGTGTGATTCAGATATATATAAGCCTTTTGCTTATTAGTAGCCTGTCCCGTCACGTTTTTGTGTCTTCTGGAAACACTTCCTTTGTCGATTTTGCTACTTGTGTTTCTGTGTTTGCTTGTGTTGTGAGTATTTGCAGCATGTGTGTTGTCGAATTGATGAGGATGTTTCCTTTATTTGTGTTGCATGTGTTTTCTGAAGCTGCAGTGCGTTGAGTTCTTAGCTACGGTGCTTTGTCTTCAGTAATAACATGTAAGCTTGGCCTGTTGCCAAATAACCACAGAAACAGTGGCATACTGAAAACACTTTAAACAGTTTCCAAAGTCTCATAAAAAATGATAGATTCATTAAAATCATCACCCTGCTCATAACAAGCTCCCTCAGGTCCTATCAGTCCTTCCCTGGAGTCTCCATTCAAAGCACTGGGTAACCAGGGGCGACAACTGCACGTCATCTTGTTTTTAAACCAGTCTGGCCAAAGTGTCGCCTGGAGGTCCACATTTTGGATCAGATAACAGGCAGACATGAGGCTGTGGTGAGCAACATGATGTGACAGCGAGGTTACATTTTTCATTTCTGTAAAACTCGTAATTTATTCATGGAGCGCACCAGTAACATGTATATGTTGCCAGGTGATCAGCGATTATCTTTGCATGTAAATGATGGTTATTGAGCAGATTGTTTTGATGACAATATGCATTATTAAACATGGAAAACACCTCATGTAATCTGAATTTATGGCTACATGAAAATTTCACCGTTACTTACTGAAAGTCAGTTCACTGTTTACTGTGTTACTTTAAGACATTTAAATCCTAATGACGGCTGGAAGCAGGTCCTTATAGTCCTAGACTGAGGGCCAGCAGCCTGAGAGAAGACAGCCTGCAGGACCAGAGAAAAGAAGCTGCAGCGAAAAGTTGGACAATAAATGAAAGTGGAGCCATAATGAGGTTATAATGTTTTAATGTTTGGTTCAGTGTCCTTAAGACAAATCACACTGAATCAAATTTGCTGTGTTTTCACTGATCGGCTGCAGTTTTATGAAGTGGACAAAGAAATATGGGTCACCGTCTCACTGTAGGAGCTGGAGGAAAAGCTCTTTTCCGCATTAAAAATAGCAGTGCACATGAAAAATGAAGGAATGAGTCTGAAACCTTTTTAAAGCGTGAGGGGACTTTAACAGCTTTCCCCGAAGAGCAGAAGGACAATAATGCTGTGCTTATGATCATGACCTCAGGACAGCCATACAGATGAGTCATTAATCTGGATGCATGTTGGATCATCTAACACTTTCTGAATCCCCTTTCCAGAGTCAGCACTGTGGGGGACTAAGTCCCAAGTTGATATTTAAAAAAGTCACAGCTGTGATTGGTCAGACGTCTGGACAAAGTGGGCCAAGTCGGAATGGCTTTCTCAAGCTTCTCTCTTTAACATGGAAAACTGAGAGCCACCCCCACGAGCACCACACAAAAGACACCGAATTCTTGGAAAACGATCAGGGAGCTGATGGGATGCAGGCAACAGAGAGTGACATAGAACAAGTAAAACTACTTTTTGCCTTCAGACTTTGTTTGGCTGATATGTTGTAACCTAACAACTTGAACTGTTCTGACCAACTTGTGCAGTTATAAAGTCTGTAGCAAACACCAGCCTCTAACATTTTGATGTCCAGAAGGATACAGCAGAGAGTGGCCTGCACATTTCTGCTGCTGAAAAAGACCTCAGTGTGAGTCAGGGATGTGCCTGTTAACAGTAAATATGAGGCCGACGTGAACGTCTACCATGTTCTATTTTAGGAAACAACTGTGCAGCAGTGTACAGCTCATGTACACGCTCTAATGTACATCATTTTGCTCAGTTTACCCAAAACTTTCTGTTTTGGGTAAACTTTAATGTCTTGTCTTTAATCTAAATTAATGGTCTGAAAAAACATTCCCCGGGATTCAAGAGAGCAAGAAACGTAACAACGTCATGTTTGTTTTCATGGGGAGATGGACTCTTACAGCTCGGAAAATCATGACTTATGTATTTAAATGTATAATGTATGTCTGTTAATTATCTGTGTGTCTGTCAGTACTGCTTAAACTGTATATGTTTATTTCTTGTAGACGGGTCCCTCTTGAAAAAGAGGTCCTGAAAAAATAAACTGTGTATATATAGTTGGGTTGAGAACAAAACTCACAAAATAAAAGCCGTCCGAGCCTAGAAATAGAATCTCTGTTTTTGTTACAGATAAGTTATAGATGTGTTGACATTCATTTGGTGCACTGAGGCAGTCATGAATTGTGTTTCTAACTTCACAGAGTGATTGAGATTAAACGAGAGATAAAGCTGTGTCATGGGCGAACAGGATTGGACAGAGGACTGAGCTGCATATTAACAAAGCACATGGAGAGAATGCTTTATTGGACAGACACAACTGAAACCTCTCAGAAATGTAGAGAGAGCTACATAGTTTATGACCACATAGCAGTACATGTTTAATATTATATATATTACGAGGAATCAAACTGTTGCAACAAAGGCAGAACCACCGGAGAAGACTAGATTGGCACGATGAGCAGTGTGCACAGTTTGATTACACAGGAGAGGACGGCGGACTAACAGCTATAAATAGATGCAATATGACAATGAATAACTTTGAAAGCTATGGACTGTAGCTAGGCTGTTTATTTTCTTAGCAAGATCACTTAAACTTGGTCTATTTTGAATTTGATATCCACCTCGCTTGAAGGAACAGTCCTGCCTTAAAGGTATCTGAAAGATATCTGCTCTCTCTATATTTTTGCATCAGTCTGTATGTTGTGAATCTGTGGGTGGAAATCAACACAATGAGCTAAAAGGGGCTAAAGGGCTCTGTAAAGCTGAGAGGAACTGCAGAGGTGGCGATCCTTCTCTGTGGGTGACAGCTTTCACCGGAGCCTACTGTAATATCAAAGCTGTCTTAATATAGAAGTATGGATTAGTGCAACTTTGTGTTTGTTGGACTAATAGTAACATTAGGTGAAGAGATCTGAAGTCCATGTATCACTGTCTTGTCTGGATCTGGATGACAGTAGCTTTATCTTGGTTGTTTCTGTCTCCCTGTGTCTCAGTTGTCGTATGGCTCCAGTTCTCCAGCTCTGTCCAACCGCCAGCGCTTTCCCACCTTCTTCCGAACTCATCCGTCGGCCACACTGCACAACCCCACTCGAGTGCAGCTATTCCAGAAGTGGAAATGGACCAAGATTGCCACCATTCAGCAAACGACAGAAGTTTTTACATCAGTGAGTCATGTATTTAGCGAAAATCAGTAACAGCATTAACAGTAGAAAAATACAAGACACCACTCATTATCATTGAAGCATACTTTCAGTTGACATTTTGGGTGATTCGGGATGAATGAACAATGCAAAAACACCTCAGCTGTCGGATTCAGCTGAAGAACATGAGGCAGAAGAGGTACAGACAGTTAATAGGCAGCATACAATAGAGTGAAAAGGTGTAAAGATAACATTAGAAACAGCTATGATGATACACACTGACCATGCTAATAAAAGGGTAATCACTGTTTAGTCATGTAGGATTCACATTATAATTCTATGTGCTGTAGCTTATTGTCCATATTCTAAGATGGACTTCATGAAAGACAATGCAAATATCATTTTACCTTTCTGAATAATCTCTAAGAAAAATGATTCTAAAGGTGTGTTCAGGAGCCTTGTGTTACTCGTGGAATACGTCTGCAATCCGCAGATATTCAACCCTAACAGCCAATGGGAGTACCCCTTCCGGAAAGGAGGCGGGGTTTGCCTCCATAGGTACCACACAGCTTAGACACGTTTATTTCCACCATCAACCATGACAAAAAAAAAAAAAAAACACTATTGTTGCCTTGTACTGGAAAAGCAGCTGTGCTAAGATTTGAGCTAACTGTGTAAGGCAGCTAATGCTAGTGCTAACTTGGCTCATAGTAAAGTACAACCAACAGCTGGAACCAAGTGACATACAGAGTTACCAGGTAGTCCTATAGTCTCTCGGATTTTTCTCCAAACCCCCTCCTTCTTTTGTTCTGTCTTTGGAAATTAGAGAAGTTGTGTCGTACAACATGCAACTATAACAATAAGTTTACCCTCCATTTCTGATTGTCAGTGTGTAACAGTTCCTGTTCAAGTGCTTGTGAATGCATTGTTCTGTTGAAGGATAGACATGTATATGGTTCTGAGTATCCTGATGTGACTGCTTTCCTTCAACTCAGCTAAAATAATGGCACAGAAAATAATGTGAAATAGCATATTTCTATACTTTAAGTAGTCCCAAACCAACTAAAAATACAAAAAGGGGAAGCTGTATTAGAGAAATAGTCTTTTCTTGTTTTCTCTTTCTCTCTCTTCCCTTATCTCCCCCATCTTCTATCACATCTACCTTCCTTTGCTTGGTTTCTCTCTCCCTCTCTCTTGTCACCTGCTGTTTTATCTGGTTGTCAGTATCATCACCCGCACACCTACCATCATCTTTCTAAACCACCAACTCATCTTCCCCCTCACTACAGTGCTCCTACTTCAAATACTGTTCTTCACATTTCTTTTTGCGACCTACCATTCCATTATCTCTCCCACTCCTGTTTTGGTTGCTGTCTCTCTTGTTCTCTCATCTTCTGCATAATCATTAATGTGTGTGTGTGTGTGTTTTACAGACTCTGGATGATCTGGAGGAGAGGGTGAAGGAGGCAGGCATTGAAATCAGTGTTCGCCAGAGCTTCCTCACTGACCCTGCTGTGGCTGTCAAAAACCTCAAGGTACAATACAAAAAAGTGTGTGAAGCATCCACATCTTAGAATCCGTAGCTTCTTTGCAGTGTCATCCATATTGGAAGCCTTGTCTGCTGTCATGGCTATAGCTTCATGTTCTGCCAGAATCTGCTTTATTGGCCACACACGCTAACACACACAAGAAATGTGTCTCTGTTTTGTTGTTTCTCTCAATGAACTTGCACACGAGTTTATACCGTTTATTAAATCTGGACAGACATGTATGTAAACTGGTTAGCAGAGGAGTACAGCTGCGAGGTGATAATTCAACAAGGAATTTCATAATAGATCCTGTATATTCTCACATTTCTGTTTCTGTTAAGTGTAGCTAATCATAGTTCAGCTCCTCTGCTCTTATAAATGCAGTATAATGTATAATTTATTTATTTATTTTTTGCATCCACTAACTTATTTCAGACAGGTCTATTTTGTGTGTGTGTGTGTGTGTGTGTGTGTGTGTGTGTGTGTGTGTGTGTGTGCGTTTTAAAGTGGAGCCAACCAACACCCAACCAACAGCAACCCGAGCCTCTGCCTCTCTCTGATATTCTTTTACTCTGTAGTCGACTCTCACTGCGTTTTACTACGCATTATGAAATTTGAAGTCATTCATAATGTCCTCCGGATGAACCAGGAAGTCATTTTGGCTTTTTGAAAATGCTGTTGCTTGATCGCAGGCTTGTGCAGAACACAAAACATATCTCAAACAATGATGTAGTTTCCCACCTATTCATGTCTAAAGTAAACCTGGTTGCTACACTTAGAGCTGCCTCCTTATAAAATTGTTCCTTTAATAGCACCAAAACAAACAGGCTCGCCGTGATAACAAGATTTCAGGAGGCTGTACACAGCCTGCAAGCAGCTGTTGTTTGTCCGGACATAGTTCCAGCACATTACTCTTCCTAAAACTACTAAGTGGTGATTGTTTTTCTTTACACAGACTAAATAAACGAGATACAGTGTGTTAATCAGTGAGGTGTTTCCCCCTGCTTCCAGGCTTTATGCTAAGCTAGGCTAACTCTGTCCCTACTCCAGCTCCGTACTTAACACACATACACAACACTGAAGTCAACATGAACATCTGGTTTTAAGAAGGAAAGCAAATGAGCATATTTTCCACATTGTTGACCAGTTGTATTAGAGAGAGTAGAGACGCTTTACGTGCAGCTGCAGCTGAAACGAGCCAGAAACCTCAGGCTGAAGCAGTAAACCACCTCTGACGGTGGAAAAGACACAATGCAGTGTTTCCTCTGACTGCATCACTGCAGCAAAGCCACTGAGCTGCTCTGGGCAAAGCTGTGTTTGTCTTTTTTTTGTTGTTGTAGTTTTTTATATTTCAGATATGAGACTGTTTTGGGCTCTGTCGTGAGTTTCAGCTGCAAATGTCCTCACATGGTGTTTAATGAAAGCACAGGGATACTGAACCTGTATCTCAGACCTGCACCTACTTTCATCCTCCACCTGTGTGAAGCCTTATTTGCGTCTTTCCTGGCGCGCGCACACACACACACATACACTCTTTACAATGACCTTGCCCAGAATGTCGGCCTAGTTTTGGTGTGAAGATTAATTGGCCGTTGCTGAAGAAACCATGGTAACAGCCTGAATGTAGCCCAGTGGAGAGGAGTCTACTTCTGTGTGGTTGCAGCAGCTAGAAGGAGAGTTGGCTCCAGCATTCCCTATCAACACCGCAGGGCCTTTAACTTGTGCTTTTCACAACCCCCCAACCCACTGTGTCTCTGCCCTTTTCTTTTCCACTTCCAAGCGCCAAGATGCCCGAATTATCGTTGGCCTGTTCTACGAGACGGAGGCCAGGAAGGTCTTCTGTGAGGTAATGTATTTTCCTCTTCAGATTCATTTCTGACACACTTGGCTGACATGAATTTAAAGTATCAAAGATTTGTAACAAACTTCTTGATTGAAAGAGTCTTTTTTTTTCTTCAAGTCTATTTTAGTTTGTGCTAAAGTTTTATGACCCCTCACAATAAGTCTGGTGCATAGATGCTCCATTTATTTGTTTGTTGGTCTGTTTTGGTTTGCTATGATTTGTCCATCGAGTAACCCCTCTTCAGTCTTCTAAAAATTGTGTTATTCATGACCCTTTGATATGATGAGTTAAGATTTTGTGGGGGGGTTTATTTTTCGCATGCGCGTTACTATTCACACGGTTAGTTGGACTCACATGTAGAACTCAAACTCAGCAGCAGAAGTAAGATTTAACCAAGCAGTTTATTATAACAGCTGATAAAGTCTCTGAATGTAGGAGCAGGCAGGGAGATAATCCAGAACTGGAACAGCAAACAGATCCAGGAGAACCAGAGAGGATGTCCATGAACAGAGACCAGAGAGTTTAATCCTAAAGAATGATTCCACTGGGGATAAAATCCAGAGAGGGTCAGCCACACGTTAACACGAGTGAACTGATGCTCAGTCTGTTTTTATAATGCAGGTGAGAGGTGTGTTTGATTGGCTGAATGTTACTGAGCAGATTGGGACAAAGATTAAAAGTGATGCAGCTCAGCAACATTGTTAAAATGATTTGGTTAAAATAACAAGCAACAAAGAAAGAACATGACCTGAAACTAAGTATAACAGGTCTGTTTCTTTTGGTCCCGAGAAGAAAAACACTGACATGTTGCCTTCTTTTCCTAAAAATATATGAGGCATTACCTCATATATTCATGCATGCATTAATATGTGCGCTCACGTTCCTGTTCTCCCACTGCAGGTCTACAAGGAGAAGCTGTATGGGAAAAAGTATGTGTGGTTCCTCATCGGCTGGTACGCAGACAACTGGTTCAAGATCAAGGACCCATCCATCAACTGCACCGTGGAGCAGATGACAGAGGCTGTGGAGGGTCACGTGACGACTGAGATCGTCATGCTCAACCCAGAGACGGTGCGAGGAGCCTCCAACCTGGTAAGACGGGCATTTCCGTACACTGTGGTTTATCAGTGGGGCTCTGCAGCTGCAGAGGCTGCTGGGAATTTATGATGAATGCTCTGATGCAGTTTTTAGATTTTGCTGCAGAAGCAAAAAATAAACTTTGTACTCATTTTTAAAAGTATTGCTGTGTATACAAGGGATTATCATTAGCAGAGTGTAGGATGTTTTATTTCAAGGTTACAGAGAATTAAGTTTTGCTTTATTGATACAGTCTGCTTTAGTTTTGTTTTAAGAAACTTACATTAAGTTCCAGCAGATTACTGAAAGAATGGAGGCTAAACTGGAGGCAAGTCAAGCTAAATATCATTTCTTCTTCAGTGAAAAATGAGCTTTGAATGAATCACTTGAGACCAGATAACTGGTCAAGACAGATGCTTTTTGCGATATGAGAACAACCGCCTGTTATTTCATGTGTTACACTTCATAGGAGCACTCAAGTGTATTGTTAATGAACATCAAACAAGTATCAGGGGCCCGTATCAGTCTAAATCTAAGGCCACTTTATTAAATGCTGTTTCAGTGCTTTTAAAGGAATAAAAGCCTTTTGTTTTTAAAAGAAATCCATTGAATATAAATGTTTTTTTCCCTAAAATCTTTAATTAAAATGGAAGTTTTGACATAGGCCTGAAATTATTTTAATCTAATGGGTCTAGTGTGGACTTTTTCCTCAAAGCCTGGACTAGCACATTCTTCAAACTAGACAGAAAAAGTGCCAGTCGAAACAGAACAGTTAATCATGGCTGACAGACCGATCGGTTCAAAATGGATGAACAGAGGAACTGAGGAACTGGCTCTGGAGAAATGAATATTTCATATGATGGGGAGAGATTTGTGGCCTGATCTCCTGTGTTTAATAAAGCTATAAAGGAACTGAAAGCGGAGGGCTGATCAGTCTGTGGTCTGAAATACAAGTTATAGGGTCAAAAAAGTGAAGTTTTTCAACAGTCTGTGTGGAAATCTTATGATCCCATGTGATAGAGACAGGTAAACACCTGAAAAATGAGAAGAGAAACAGGATGACAGAGCCTCCATCCATAGTGGTTTCCTGAGTATGAACTTGATCAGTCATACAGGATCTCATACAGGTTTGGTTACTGCTGTCGCCTCACACAGGAAGAAGGTTGTGTCCAAAGACACGCAGATTAGGTTTCTGATTCTAAAATGTGAACATGAACGTGTATGGTGACAGACCGGCGCCTCTCTGCTGGAATTGGCTCCAGCCCCCCCCCACCCCTGGAGCCTTAAGAGGATAGGATAGACAGTTCTCTCCACCATCAGCATTAAAACAAATGAGGGAATATGTTTTGGAAGAATGGTGTTCATCCCTCCAGTAGACTCGTACAATTGGCCCTTGCTTGGTTGACGTGTATTTTACGAAAGTATTGGACATATTCCATGAGCTGTTATCTGTTGTTAGTTTGGTATATTCTTATATAGTCTACACAATGCACAAATGCTGTGACCAACTTTTCTTTAAGTGCAGGTTGCATCCTGCAGATTTTGATAGAAATGGCTTTTGTAATAAATGACGACAGATGAAAGTTTTTTAATAGCTCTTTATAATTAAACTGAGGAGGTTTTCAAAGGCTGTGCCCCGTGAGACAGTCTGAGACGAAGGCGATAATTGTCTTCACTTCAGGCAGAGGTGTCAGAGGAGCTGACAGGCTGGGAACGGTGGATTCACAGGATGATGCATGCAGTCGTTTGGTTTGAGGAAACTCAGAAAGTTTAGTGAAAACAGGTAAAAGAGTTTCAAAGAGAGTAAGTCAATGGACAAGGTCTCATGTAACTTCCATCCTGGAGGCCTGCGTATACACCAGCTTCCAGCTGTGTAGGTGAAGGGGCATTTACACCTTCACCTCTAAGTCTCATAGTTAGTTATGAATGGTCAGTGAAACACCCTTCATATCAGTTCCTTTGTAATTGCCTGTTGCCCAGAGGTTTACAACACTACGAAATACGAACTCTTATCTTTGGGTATGACCAATCAAGAGAGAGTGTGCAGTGTCAGTTTGTCCCAGCATCAGTACAGGATGCACAGCAGCTCCCTCGGAAAATAAAAGAGATAATAAGCAAAGAGCGAATAAATAAACAGTGAAGGTGCAAAGTAAAGGTCGTCACCCAGAAGCACACTGCTGCACAGCAGAGTATCAGTGCCAAAGGTACAGGTGCCCCCCCCAACCCCCTCGACCCCCACCACAAAAAGCCATCATGCCTCATTACACTGCAAACCATTTCATAACTCTGTGAAAAATCACTCCAACTGTTTAACACCTCGAATTAGTGCTAATTAAGGTAATTGGGTGGCACAACTTCCAAACCCATAATGAAGGTTCAGGGCAAATAGGGAAATGCATCATGAGAGTACTAGACAGCTTTTCTAGATTAAGGGAACAAATTAACTGAGTAATGTGTGAGGTAATTAAGAGCAAAATACATGATTTACCATCTCAGTGAAAGGCACATGAAGGTGTGGCCTGTGGAGGACGGAGGCTATTTGACTGAACCGGATCCCCATCCCCAAGTGACACGGTCTCAGAGGATTCACCGCAGCATCTTCGCCAGTTCCTGCCTCAAGCCTCACAGAGTGAGCTCGAAGTTTAAAATACACAAAAACCCCACCTCGCTCACAGTCGCATCTCTGCAGTTTCAAACAGAGGAACAGGTTCACAGAAGATATCACTATTTAATTTACACAGAAATGTAAATGTTCTGATGTGCAGTCATCACATTCAGACCACCTGATTCTGATATTCTAATTTACTGGCCTGAATATCATCCATGTGTAACCGAGCCCCATCTCTCGTCCTGCTCTCTCCTCCTCAGACCTCTCAGGAGTTTCTAGCCCAGCTGATGTCTAAACTTGGGGGGAAAAACCCAGAGGAGACAGGCGGTTTCCAGGAGGCCCCACTGGCCTACGACGCCGTGTGGGCTCTAGCCTTGGCCCTCAACAAGACCGTGGGGCCCCTAAAGGCCAAGGGTCACCGGCTGGAAGACTTCAACTACAACAACCGAGATATCACCACAGAAATCTACCGAGCTATGAACACCAGCTCCTTCGAAGGAGTGTCAGTAAGTTAAAAAAAACAAAAACAAACCCAGAGGAGGTGCAGAAAGTTAGAGCGAGTTGAGTGCTGCATGGTGATGGGAGAGTGTTAGAGAGGGGCACTATGGGAAGGATTGAGCAGGATGTTAAAACATTCAAATTCTTCTCTTTTCCTTTCAGGGTCACGTAGTATTTGACGCTCAAGGTTCCCGAATGGCCTGGACTCTTATTGAACAGCTTCAAGGTACGGCACAGCACGCTCGCCTGCTTTAAAATGGAATTTGTTTCAATAATCAGCTGATTGGAAGGTTGCAATGTCCTTTACGTCTGTTTTTGACAAAATAACATATGTTTTTGTATTTCATGTGGCCAGTGTCTGGGCAAAAATTTTTGCATGTGCCACAAGAAGGACAGAAAAAAAGGACTTCTGCATAAAAAAGTTAACAGCTCCTTGAATGTTTTATTGATAGTTGCAGAATTTCAGAAAAGCCACTCTCACATCCCTGCCAAGTTAGGTTTTATGAAACGCAGAACACAATCTGCTATTGCAGTAAAGTCACCTCATCCTCACTGCCTTTCCCTGGCACCAGTGTCGTGTAAAGAAACATTATGTAAAGTGACTCACAACGGAGACCTTCCAAGGATCTCTGATGAAACATGTGAGGAAAGTGGTTTCTCCTCTAATAAGACACCATTAATCCACCCTGAAGTTACAAATTTGGCTCAGAAATTTCAAGATTCACCAACATATCCTGACACTTCATCTCTGACATTTCACTCACAATCGAGGCCTGGATCAGAATCCACCACGATCAGCTGATATAAGTTAGTAGAGATATAATTTACTGACTCAGAAAAGTGGATACAGTATGGAAATGTTTGGTACAGGAAACCAACAATCAAATTAAAAATAATGATGATGAAATTATTACTGTGAATTGTGGATGGTTGCGTCACTTTGTTTCTCATGGAGTAGGATAGAGGTGGCTGAGTGATCACATGGTGTTGGTGGTGTCTTGTGCTGGCTGCCTTTTGATCACTGAGCCTGTGTTCTCCTGTTCAGTCTGTGTGTGCTGTGTGTCTCTCTGACAGCGCTGAGCTCTCTGACCGTCCCTCTGTGTTCTCTCTGTGTTCTCGGGATTGATTAAAAATTCAGCTTGTTTTGCCAATTTTCTTTGGCTCTGGCCTCCGTCAGCCCACAAGGGGGAGGGTCAGTGATGAGCCGTTTTTTGTTTTTTTTTTTGATGGTAATTGGAACCGTGCTGGCCTGTGGCAGTTCTTTGGTCGTGTCTAAGCTAAGCGGAAAGACGGACATGGAAATAAAATGCTCATTCAAGCCTCTTGTCAGCTTCTCGGCATAAACATGAATCGGCTGTGGTGCAGTCTGCAGCTCCACGGCTGTAGTAGCAAATAGTTGTTGTAAGGCTTCAAAAAGGACAGGGAAGTAGAGGAAGTTTGTGTTTCTCTGCAGGCAGATGCTTCTCTGTCACACCAAACTTCTCCTCACTGCGTCTTTCCCAGACTGGATCTAAGAACGCAACACATTTACTTATATAATCAATGCATGATGCTGCCTGATGAAGTACTGTCACACATCTATCTGCAACAGTGTGATGCAAAACAAAACAATCGATGTGTTCTTCATGCATTCATGCATTCATTCCTTTGCCTTTTTTCTTAGTCAGATAAGATCTCCAGATATAGATCCTGTGTCCATACCAGGGGGAAACGGGGTCATTAGACGCTGATTACTTGAGCACAATTCTCTGGTTCACTTTCTGAGCCTTCATGCACAATTTCTGCTGTCCACAATTCTAAATTATGCACCTACGCATGCTGTGGCTAGAAGAGCGCAGGAAAGAGGGAGCACATTAAAAGGAGAAAAGACCTGCAGGAAAGTGATGCTAAATGCTGCAAAATGACAGATATGTGGGAGAGCACCCTATTTCGGTCTGTGTTGCTTTTAGCATCACAGGTAGACAGTTGACTTCCAGACATGTAGATGTAGTTGAATAGTACTGTTTAACTGAAAACATTCCAATACATTGCGTATGGATTATGATCCACAATTGATGATGGTCACCATGGTAACTCCATGGTGACCACATTAGTGTGAACAGTGCAACTGACTCATGACTTAATTTGCTGCTTAACAAGTATGTTGGGGCGGGACAGGAGACAGTCGAGGACCAGTCTTAGGTCCAGGCTCAGAGACAGGATGTGTGTAGATGCAGAAGTGTTAAAAAAATGTGAGAACTTTAGTAGTTGGACTTTTTAGTTACACTCACTGAGAGCAGCATGAGGTCACCACTGAAGATGTACTGTTTTCCAGGAAGTAGCGGTTTCACATCCTGTATTATTGAAGAGACTGCAGCTTTTTATTCCAACACAGGATTCATGTGCAGGCTAGAGCCAGTTCAATGTACGTCTGACAGCTAAAGGCTGCAAGGAGCTGCAGATTTGGATTTTAATTCTCTGTGAGAATTTCATGCAGGTTTGCTCTTCAAGCAAGGTCCAAAGATCTCTGGAACAATCAAGACCAGGTCCTGTATTTATCAGACTAGTGAGACTGACTCTGCATAAGTGTTTAAAGTACCAAGTTAAGAGTCAACAAGACTAGATCAAACTAGGACATGCCTGGTGTAAATAACTGCTTTCAATAGCAAGCAGCTAAAACCTGCTTGAAAGATCACTAGCATATTCATGACATCGTTGCATCGCATTTGCATTCTGCACAGCTCCTTCATCTGTTTGCTTCTCTCCTCCTCTCTTTGCTCACATATACAGTCATTTCATTCAGCTGAGTTCACAGTAAAGCTGTTCTCACTGATGTTTCTCTGTTTCTGTTCTGTGAGACTGAAACATGGTGACATGTTAACCAGCAGACACTTCAAGACATTTCCAAGCTGCTGTTAAAGATAATGACTGTGCTGTGATTTCAGCTGGATTTACCTGTAAAATGATCAGTCAGAGAGAAAGTTCGGAGCTCCTTCATGTCTATGTCAGTGACGTGCCAAGCAAACCTGGTGACTCTCTTCTAGGGAAACTAGTTAAGGTTTGTCCAAAAAAGCCTGTGTTAATTCAAAGTTACCAAGGCTCAATGTATGTATCAAAACATAGAGAAATGTGTCCTCTCTTACAGTAGTAAGTCCTGTAGTGACTCTGGTCAGGATCAGGATAAGTCCAGGACATGAATGAAAGTCCCTCTAATGTCCTCTGTAGTGATTCAAACATGACTGTGTCTGAGAACCTCTGTTCGCCATGAATGATTGTACTGGTTATATTATCACCCATAGCACTGCCTGAGGTGTTAGAAGGACTATCATTGCCACAAATAAATATCAGCCATAGTCCTTGACGGTACTCCTGGATGATGCTCCCTCACATCCACATGTACCCAGCAACTGACAGCTGATGATCCTAGGTGCTCAAGCAGGCACATAAAAAATTTTGCCAGAAACTTTCTAGTTATTTTTATTCTTGTGAAGGATTTTTGCTTTCATCTTTCACTTAAGTCCAGAATCCTACTTTTACCATTGATAAATATGGATTCTCATGTTCCTGATAATTAGAGCCGCACCTGGCATACAGTAAATAGAGACCCACGGTAATTATCAGATTCAAGAATGGCATGTCAGTACTTGCTGAATGTTCTTCCCACTTGTCTTGACAAGACTGATCTTTTTGGGGGATTCTTCCTTATATTTCTCATAATTTGGAATTGTTAAATCCCCACACACTGGAGTATTTCTCTAGTATTCAGCTCGCCTCCACTGATCCTGGGGAGGGTGTAGACAGACATCTTTAAAATCCTTCTAACAAATATGTTGTCACCAGCTGCCTCTTTTCACCTACTGGGAAAGGAAATCCATCCGTAAGATCACACATCCCACCCCCCCTCTGTGCATGTGTCCCACTAACCAGTACTGTGAAAGTACATGTGAAACACAGGCGTAACTAACACCACCAAGTCTGGCTGGACTCCAGGGTGTTTCAGTTTCAGGACCCCAGTTTTGTCCATACTTTCTCACTGCTCTGGCAGATACTGGGGGACGTCAATGGAACAGCAGTAATGTTCTTAATTACTGCTACAACTAGTCAAATTGACTGACGTGAGGTTGGCTGATGAGTCTCCTCAGTGGTGGGTAAGTGATTTCCTAGTCTTAGGAGGTCTGGTGTGAATGGCTCTCTGAGCTCATTCCACAGCACCTCTGTTGGGTCCTGACTGTCCTGACTGGGTCTGGGCCCTGACTGGGCCATTCATAAAGTTCACCTTTATTTAGGCTAGGCAGGCAAGAATAAACAGAAGGCAAAGTCAGGGAGTGGACAGTGGTCAGCAACAGGCAGGCAGGAGGACCAGGCAAAAATGTGTAGGTGGAAATGGACTGGTGCTACTAGGAAGCAATTAGGGAATGAGGAACAGGGAAGAAGCTGGGCAGGGAGGAGGCAGGCAGGCTGGAAGACAGGAAAGGCTGGGCTGACTGCAGGGCAGATGGGAGGGATAAGGTCTGAAAAATGACAGAAGAGTTAGTAATTCTTTGCAAAGGCAGAGAATGAATGAATAACTGAATGAATTGTGACACGAAGTAGCTCTCACCCACACCTCCAATCTGGTGTCATTGAAAGACACAAGGTTTGCTGATTCCTAACTCCAGCTAGCTTTTCTTGCTGTGTCTTAGCAGGGGTTAGGGGTTATTAGTTAAAATAGACTATAAATAGTGTTTTGTTTTTTTTCGTTACTGTAACTTAGATGAAGATCTGACCATAATTAAGACAAATCTATAGAAAATTCCAAAGGGTTATTGTACTTATTTTTTCTTGCCACTAGCTGTGGACGGCAGGCAGGTTCTGTCTCACCTATAGGGCCAATATCAGCTCAATATGTCAGAAAAGAACCACCATTATAATGATGACTATTGTGCTTAATCAGTCGTTAAAAGAATCTTCCAGTAGCTGTTACCTCTAAGTAGAAAAAAGATAGATAAATGGATCAGGGTAGGAAGCATAAAAAACTGTTCCATAACCTCAGGGCCAGAACAGCAAACACTCAGTCGCCATAGGTGCTGAAGCCCTTGTTCTGATGTCCCGAGAGCCCAAATGGATCTATGTGGGGTCAGTAATTTCCTGACATATGGTGGCACCAGGTTATGCAAGGCCTTAAAAGTAATTAGGATTAGTATTTTGAATGAAATCCTAAAATTAGCAGTGAGCCAGTGTAGTGAGGTCAGCACCAGGGTGATATGAAAACACCATGAGAGTAAGTAACAAGGTTCCTCAGAGAAATCAGGTTACGCAGGTAATCAGGGAGCACGTTTACATGCACTGTAGTCACCTGGTCACTGTAAATCTGTGTATACATGCAACAGATAAGTAACCAGATTCCTTCTCTACCCCTGACTCAGTTTGGCAGCTGATTTGGACTGTAGAGTGGTAAAAGATGTTGCTTCAAGACTCTTTTGGCTGTGTGCCTGTGTCCAAGCAGCCTGGCAGCTGGTTTGAAATTTCATGGGTCTGTGTGGGGCACGGAGAATTTGGATTCGAAAGTTTCCATGGTCTCTCAAATACATAATACATACAGAAAGCTGAATATCATCAGCATAACAGTGATACAACAGACAGCCAAACTTGTGTCCACATGAGAGAATGTATTGTGATAATAAGAGTGGACCATGAATAGATCTTTATGGAACAGTTTGATAAACAGAAATATCTATATTTACTCAGAGGGATATCAAGCTCATATCTCTGTTAAGAATGGAGAATAGTCAGGACATGGTTAGCCTAGCGTAGCATAAAGGCTGGAAGCAGGGGGAAACAGCTAGCCTGGTTCTGTCCAAAGACTCGATACCTAAACGACACTGTTGTGATACTTCTTCAAAACCACAACGCAAAAGGTCTCATATTGTAAATGTAGACACAAAACACAAGTTTCGGCAAGGCAGCTTTACCTGTGCAGGAGTGTGTTGGCTGTGGCTCAGGGGGTAGTGTTGTCCCCTAATCAAAAGACGGGTGGTTCGATTACCTGGCTCCTCCAGTCCATGTGTTAGTAAAAGTGCTGTATGCGTGAATATAACTTATAAAAGACCTTTGAGTGGTTGAAAGACAATATAAATGCAGTCCCTTTACTGTTTCTTCAGAGGTACAGACATTAGAGTTCACTGCGACCCTCTCTCTTTCTCTCTTTCTCTCTCTCTCCCCCACAGGAGGCAGCTATAAGAAGATTGGATACTACGACAGCACTAAAGGCAATCTGTCCTGGTATGGGAATGACAAGTGGATAGGTGAGGGGACATTTTCTTCCTCATCCCCTTTATTTTTCCCTTTATCACTGTCTGCTGCACTCCCTCTACCTTCTAATCTCTGACCCTGCAGCCTCACTCCTCTCTCCTTCCCATTCCTCTTACCTTCCTCCTTTATTGCCCTCTCTCCTCTCTCTCGCTCCTCTCCCACTCTCTGCATACAAGGTTGGCTGCGAATGTTCATCAATCAAGTCAGCCGGGTTTTATTTAGTATGTGGGAACGGCAAGGCTTCTGCTAACTTTTCACATCTCACCAGACATCCAGGTGATTCAGCAGCAAATACAGCCACAGTTAAGCACTTTAATGGGTTTAATGTGCTACAGAAGCAATCATTTCATTCCATTTACTAATTAAACACGAGAACCAGTTCGAAGTCGTGACAGCAGTGATGCTGAACAGAAGATGAACAGAAGATGCTAGCTGACAGTCTAAACCAAACAGGAGAAAGCAATCTGGGTGGCGGTGTAATGGCAGTGGGCCCCATGACCTTGACTTTGAGTGAATGAAATTGTGTTCCTTAATCAGTACACAGGGGAGATCTGTGTGCGTCCGCATCAGTTCTGCCTTCCTGAGCACTGACAAGATGCAGACCTAAGAGTGGGTAATGCTCTGAAAACTGTGGAGGATGTTGCAAGTCTGTGAAATAGAAAACAATAGCAAGTGATGCAACGGTGGTGGAGGGGGGGCGCAAATAAGGATTGACCTTCAGTTGTTTATTCTGTTTCCTCATTTTTTTTTCAACTGTCTGTCACTTAAATAGACATTTCTTTTGTTAAACTGATGCTGTGGAAAAGCCACACACTGACACTGCTTGAATATGTGCTCGTATTAAAGAATCAACAGTATGAACCCACCACGTACCCACCAGTATCACCATGATACTGAGTAGATGTACGTGCTGATACATTGCTGGAAGTGTGCCAAAAAGTTTTCTTTTTTCATAACCAAGCCAGCAGACAGCAAGGTCATTCAAGTGGCCTTTTTCTCTGGTGTGACAGGACCTGAGGGTGGGGGCTGTAGGAAGCATCAGCCCCCTGTATTTTTGATGTTTGACCCCACAGTCATTCTGCCTCCGGTGAGGCCGCCTGGGCCATCTGGATCTGGTGTTTGGAAGTCAGCAGATGCTTTATGGACGGCTAACAAGCTGAGTGACACAGCACAACAAGCCAGTTAGTTTAATGTGTGTCGTTCCCTCCCCCCACCTGCCAGTATGGTTGGTTGGTCAGCAGCGTCCTTCCTGGCGGTGGACACCAAAAATATCCAGGACGGTGACATGACAGAATCAGGCCTCCACAAGCGACCAGGACTTGGTTGTAGATTGGCTGCTACATGCTGTTTAGTTCAAGACATAACTGTTCTCTCCTCCAGATCCCATTCTCTCCCTCCATCTTATCTTGTTTCTTTCCTTCTCTACTTCCCCTTCTTTTCTTTAGAATCTATTCTTAATCTCTTGTTTAACTTCACCTCTGTTTATATCCCTCTAACCCCTCTCATCTCTTCCCTCCTTCTTGGCCTCACTTTTATTTTCCCAGTATTTATTCACACTCTCATTCCTTCTGCTCCCTCATTCTTTTGGTCTCCTTGACAACCACTGCTGCATCACTGCCTCTCTCTCACATTGCCGTGGTAACCATTATGGAGCCAGTCACCATGGTAACATACTGTCCCGATTCCACCATCAAGGGCAGGCAGAGGTATTAGTGTTGGAGAACACATTTTCCCAAAGGACACTCGCTTACACACACACACACCAACACACACACTCATTCTCTTTCTGTAACCTCCACACAGGTACACTCTGTATATGCCTTCAGCAAACACTTACACCCACTCACATGCAAGTGTGTAATCTTTCTGACTTATGCTCCTCACTACCTGTTCCACAGAACACTTTGTTTTATTGACGGTTGTAAACGGTTTGAGAAACATTTCATGGAAAATGTCAAAGAAAACAGAAGCAAAGTCATGTTGTTGTGTTGTATACACTTTTGTTAGCACATGCTGCTACAAAAATCGTGTTGTTATCCATCAAGGTAGCAGGAGCACTCGGTCACAGCTGTGTTTTGAGCTAAATGCTAGCATCTGTATGCTAACATGCTCACAACGGCAGTGCTATCATGTCATGAAATTCTCGGGACATTCCTCTAAAAACCAAAATGTGAACCTTGTGGTGTCGCTATAGGAAAAACACAACATTGATGCAGCAGGTTGTGTGGATATCTATGTAATACTTCTTGAGATATTTCACTAAAGCCCTGGATCAAAGTGGTAGATCAACCAACCGTATACCAATATACTGACACTGCCATAATTGGTGACTCTGTCCACAGGTGTGAATGTGAGTGTGGCAACCTGTTCAGGGTGTGCCCCACCTCTCAACCAAAGTCGGCTGGGATTGGCCCTCCCTGTGACCCTTAAGAGGATAAGCAGTATTTAAGGTCCCCAGAGGATGATTTATAATGTTTCTAGTGACTTAATGACCTTTCCCCAAATATACACACAGGTCAATCTGCCTGCAGTCCTGTTTGGATCCCAGCTGGATGATCAAACACGTTAGGATGGGATGTCTTATGACCACCTGACTGTTGTTTTAAGACACACTTGGAAAACTGTGAACCTATCCTTATTCTATTCATTGTTGTCGACAAGCAAGGCTCAGAAAGGACCAAGATTGATGGGAATGGCGCCAGGATGTCATGACAAATCGATGAGGGCTATGCATTACGTTACACCTTTGTAAGGTGCCCTATAGTTGATGGAAACCGTGTGTGTATGAGCTGAAGCCTGTATAATGCCTTCTTCGGTATTGTTCTGGGAACAAAGCTCATCTTAAACGTGAATCGAAGGAAGCTCTCTGTGTTGTCTTATCATTTGTGGTTCCCACGATCATCCTAAAGAAATCCTTACATTAAGTAATGATAACAACAGTGAGTCTCTCCAGATCTGCTGGTAATGAGGGATCACTTTTTTCTCCTTTTTGTTTAACAGACTTCTCTTCCTGCCATCGCTTCCGTCTGCCTCACCGTTTTTTTTTTGTTCCTTGAATATGACAAGAATCAAAAATAGCTGCCACGTGAATAACAAACAGCAAGCTCTTGAAGTGAGATTCTCAAAGTCATCCTCTGCATCAGACTCTGAAGTGTGACACATGACATCCGCACACACCAACCAGCAGCCTGAGCAGCAACGCATTTGCGAGGCAAAAGAAGCTCCTGTTACTCTGCCGACCTAAAGGCTCCATGGCAACATGGCTGTGATTAACATCTCATTCAAACATGCCAAGGCTCACATGTCTTGCTCTGTACTGTACCGCCTGGGGCTCCTCTGTCACTGCTCAAGCTTCAGATGCTCTAAAAACACGGCTAACATTCCTGTTGTTACACATGCTCTGCCTAAGCTGTAAATGGAATGTAAATTTAATGGGAGCCAAATCTCATTATACCCCTGCTCCAGTTTAGGGGAGCAGCACAGTATTTGCAGTGAAGGATCCAGCTGATAGCTACTTGCTACATGCCGATACACAAAAATGTAAGTTTGTGCCAAATATTTTCCACACACTGTTCTTTGCAGGATGAGCCTCTGTAACAGCTCGAGCGTTTCACAAACATCATACCTGCTGCTGCAGTTAGAGAAAAGGCACTGTCAGTGTATGCTGTGTGTGGGTGACTTATAGTCATTCCCCCATGGGAGCCTGTGAGCAGCAGAAAGTGTAAGGCTGTGTCCACAGTAATGGTGATACATTTGAAAAACACAACATGTTCTCACCATTTCATGACGCAAAGGCCAACCTGCTGTGTCACATGACTGCCTTCACAGTCATGGTGAGGCGCTGCAGAAGCCAAACTTCTGCTCCCTCCGGTTCTCCCTGACCCCTCATTTTGTGTGTTAGCATAGCCTATCACACAACAAGTAATGCTATTAACACAAGGGTATCTTTAATGCGACTCCACAGGAGGACTCCACTGATTTAGCATTGTAATCCTGTAACACAGTCAGACTCACAACAGACAGGATCAAACAACAGAACAAGGATCAAAATCTTTTTCATAGCACACATTCCTCTTCCTTGTCAAAACCTGCTGCCTACATTACCTACAACTCGCAGCAGCTAATGTGCTCAAGCAGAAATGGCGAGTGGGCTACGGAGGTCTGGTAAGCACAATTCTTTCTAACGCCACAGCCCCGGATTTACTTTGATTGTCACACTCGTAGTCTTCAGCCCCATCCCATGCTGACTCCAATGACATCAGTGGTCACCTGCTGATGGGGGCTATGGGAATGAACAGTAGCTCCAAATGTTATTGGACTGTTGTTGTCTTCAGAAATGACCAGGAAATCCAGCACCGCCTCTAAAATACACATCACGCTTTTTCTTAACACACGGTCACAAATCCTAACAAGTCCACGACTAAATGGTTTGGAGATACAAACAATGTCTTTTTGCTGCAGTGGCTGCATTTACTTCTTTTCATTTATTTATTTTAATAACAACCTCGTAGAATTGACTGGTCGTTTTCTGTTTAGCATGCATTCACACTCTAACACACTATAATTTACTCCTGCCCGTAATGACTGTTATTTGCCTTAATAGCTTTGGGCAGGTGTATATTATTACATCTAATTGATTAATTGATCGCCGTGCACTGAGGGGCGGTTTATTTCTATCATATACGCTCATTAGAAATGAAGAAAAACCTGAGAATTAGTTCAGACAGACAACTTCAATCTGCAGCTTCTCTCACACGTCATTCTCTCCTCACTGCTTCATATACGATATCTAATTCAGCAGCTGCAAATGTATGGAAACCACTTAATTGTCTTGGGCAGACTAGGGGCCTGGCTATCCAGGGTAACTGAAACTAATCTGAAGAAGCTCTGTTAAACAACACACTGTTTTGTATTCATTCAAATCAACTTAATCCGTTTTGCCACCCTGTGCTTCCTGAATCCATAGAAGGTTCTAGTGTTTATGAAATTTGAGTCCTTCTCTGGAAATGCATTTTTTTTGGGGTTACACTGCTGAACATATGAGCATGCCCTTCACAGGTTTACACAGCCTCCTTTGACTGAGCCTTGAGCATCACATTGAACAGACCTTACACTTCATCATACCTTTGTTAGATGTGCTTTGTAAAATCGGGAAATGGCTCATGAATAATACAAAATAGAGGTCGAATTTAAAAGCGTCGGTAGTTCTTGTCAGTCCTGAGCTGCTTCTCCTGGTTGTGATCTGAACGTTAAATGAACCTTGATAATGGAACCATGCATTGTGTGCGATTCACTGCAAACATTAATGGGACACTGGAGGCTGAGGCATGGTTGGACACTGCTCTGATAGTTAGACCAGTAGTCAGAACAAACACTGGTAATGCATTTATCTTTTCTGCTCTACTAACTACTAACTACAAGTTTTCCTTGACCTCCGCCGCTCGTCTCCTCTGTTCTGTGCAGTCTCTTCACCCTTTGCATCATCTCCTGTGTGTTTTCCTAGGCTCAGGACCCCCTGCTGACCAGACGGTGGTTATCGAGGAATTTCGCTACCTGTCCCAGAAGCTCTTTGTGTCTGTGTCTGTCTTTGCTGGGTTAGGAATCTTACTGGGAGTCATCTGCCTCACCTTCAACATCTACAACAGCAATGTCAGGTACAAATACTCAGTCGATCAAAATCAAATTAAAGGGCACACATTATGAAAAAAAAACTTTTTCAGTGCTTGTGTACAGCTAGGTATCTGCAGTTCCTGCCAAACCACAAACTGTGAAATGAATTAGTTTCTTGGGGGCCACCTAGGTCAGCAGGTCGTTCAGATTTGGCCTCCCTTGTGACATCACATGCAGACTCATTACAGCTATGCAACCCCCCCCAGTCCCAGTGTCTCGGTATCTGCACGACCTGAGAACTACCTTTGCTATGGTGCGTCATTTTTTTCCTCAAAAGCTCTGGACCCCCTGGCATTAAATCGAACATAAGAGCCAGCTGAGAGATAAAATTTGCTTCTGATGGCAATGTCCCAGCTGTGTGTGCCAACCACTTTATGTCTGACTGCTTTTCCAACCTGGGTCGGTACAACGCAGGATGTGCAACAAGGCCTTTTGTAAACGAGGGATCAATACCAACTATCTGTGAAAAAGCTGCAGATGAGGAAAATGTAAGTATTTAAAAAATAATTATGCTATATTGTTTCTTTGGCCATTTAGCACTAGCTAACGCTGACAGCAAAGGTAACATATTGGATGTACTTTTCTAGAAAGCTATTGGCATTATTATTGTTGCAGGATCCACAATACCTACAACGCTTGTAGTTTGTTAGTTGAATGTCTTGAATAAAGTGAGAGTAAATTCAGGGAGTGGGTGTAGACGTCTTCACAGTGTTCCAAGCTGCTGATTCTATAGAGATTCGCTAGAAATTTAGAGTAGAAGTAGGTGGGTATGTTAGTGTGACTGCTGCTGCTAGAATAAACAGAGACCTGACCTCAGAGCAAACTGAGTGTGATATAGCTACAGCAACGCAATCGCTAATGTATTTCAGATCAAGAGGCACATCTCACTGCTGTGTCGCCTGCTGAACTGTACATGTAGGCTTCTAGACCAGAGAGATTAGCTGCTAAATACTCTTAAAGTCACTCTGATGCAGCTTGGTCATTAGCATCAGAAATACTGTTGTTCTTGCTTCGCCTAAGATTATTGCTTGCTTGTAAAGCTCTAAGTCATAGTTATGGATATGTGAGTACCTCTGATTTTTGCTAAGAGAACAACCTTAAATGGACCGTGTAAAACTCAGACTATGTCAGATGAATTCCCTAGTAATTAGTATTCTAATTACTATTCTGTTCATTCAAATAAAACACATGCATTACATATCACTGCTGCTCTTGGTGCTTAGACAAGCACACCTGGACACGACAGACAGACCCACTGAAGAGATGCACAGTTGGCCCACAGTTTTCAACTGTGCATTCCTTACTTCAGACTTACAGGTTTGTTGACCTACGGTTACCTTATTCTGTACTATATGGAACATCTGGTTTTATGAATCTTCTTGAAGGCACCACTTGAAGTACATAGAGCCTGCTCAGGTGGAAGACAACAAAGTGATGGCACAATGGTGCAACTTAGTCAACAGCAGAACGTCAACTTAGGTGGTGACTCAAGGGCCGACTCACCAGGTGTGTAATTCTGATTGGCTCTCAGTAAAGCACATACCTCCACCAAAGTGGAAGATGTCCTCTCTCACAATGTTAAGGAAAGGGATAAAAAAAATCCTGGATCCACTCCTAAACATCAGGCTGTTGGTTGATGACATCAGTGTAATATAGTTACTTATGTTATACTCAAAGCAGAAACATTTAATGAAGGCCAGTTTTAAATTGAATTTATACATGTATACAGTGCAGGCATGTGATTTTAGTTTCATTTTGTATTAAATATATTCACATATATATGTTTTCCTTTTATTAGGATTGTCCAAGGAACTGGTGCAGAACAGGGAACATGGTTTCACAGTATTTAAAAAAAAAAAAAAACACACATTTACTAGACAACTTCAGGGCTTGAGAGAGTGGCAGAGTGGCCTCCATCCTTAATCATGTCCCAGACGTCCACACCCCCAAAGACCCTGGCTTCTGTGAAACCCATGGTGACACAAATTGTGTTGTTTTTGTAAACAATATTTTTACTATCCTTTATGCCCATTGTGAAATGATCAGGCTACACTGAATAACTTTGATTTAAAAGCTGTGTGGTATATGCTGTAGTAATCTTTCACTCAATAAAGTTTATGTCCTGTGGTATCATTGATTCTCACACTGACTCTGGTTCAAACATATTGCGTCACTACACCATCTGAGTCAATTGTACATGTGAGTTGTTCACCCTGAGCTTAAATGGTCTACAGCACATGAAATCCACCATCTTAGACAGCTACTTTTGGTTTTGAGCAGATTTCGCAAGTCAGCAAATTCTTGCTTTTTGTATATTATAAATGGATCTATAATAGGTTTCATGTGCACATGCTAGAGTCAAGGCAATAAAGAGAGATAAATAATTTGTTTGGACCACCTCTCCACAGAGGTTTTGGGGAGGGGGCCCCTGTCTGTTCCTCAGGGTGTGGGGGTGTGGGGAAAAGGGGTTAAACATCACCTTTACCATTGCACGAGTCAATATTTTTATATGAATAATGGCTCAGATCACTACATGTTGTGGAAGGGGTTGGCTTGAGTGTTCTTCATACTTGAACTACAACATAATATTGCAGCCACAAGCACTTGAATGGTTACTTTAAAACTGCTCAGCAGGTCCCCACAGGTCCAAGGTTTTAGCAACTTTCAGCACATGGTTTCGGTTTTTATAGCCCACAGACTCAGGCAGCTGTTTTCAGGAGAAAAAGCTCCAATAAACCCTTTGTACACTGTTCAGTACCAAAGAGCAGACACACGGTCAGAGGCTCATATGCTTGCATGCACGCATGTTTAACAGTTAATATCAGTTGAGTCCTTAGCAACGAAATCCGTTAAAATGCCAGTTGAAGAGTTAGAGATGAAAACATTTGAAATGCCAGTTGATGCACTGACACTAGATGAAGGCTCAGTGATTAAAGGTGTTGAAATTTCAATTGAAGTGGAACCGCTGGAACCAGGTCTAAGTGCACGAAGGCATCTCAGGTGTCAGCTGGTGTGTGAGCGCTGACAGCAGGCCAGATGTCGGCTGAAGTTTAAGGCCTGAAAGTATTTGAACTGTCAGTTGAAGAATAAACTGTCAGCTGACATGTAACAGATGAAAGCAGCTGAAGCACTGGTGAAGGTGTGAGTGGTGAGAGCACATGACATCTGAGGTGTACTGTAAGATAATGATACAGCTGCTCTTGTGAAAATTCATGGTGAGTACTATCTATATGTGGTTATCTTATGAGTATATGTATCTGTGCTTTTGCTGCAGGTACATTCAGAACTCTCAGCCCTACCTTAACAACATGACTGCAGTGGGCTGCATGATGGCTCTGGCTGCTGTCTTCCCTTTGGGCATCGATGGCCTTCACGTCCACAGGAGGAAGTTTCCTGTAGTCTGCCAGGTACTCGGTGAAAGCTGCTCCAAGCACAGTGGTTTAGGTTCAAAACTTAAGAACCTCCTCAAACTGAATATCACTTTACTGTAGGAAACAGGGCTGAAAATAACGATCATATTGCACAGTCTTCATTAGCAGATGGACTTTTATCAGTTGTCATGGAGATGGATCTGTGGATGTGAGCTCAGTAGCTGCTTATTATTTGATCTGATTTTATGGATTTTTTTTAAAGAGATATTCACACGTCCAACTATCTCAGATTCATTAGTTCAGAAAAAAGAATGAATCCTACCGTTTCGTTTCCTCTGGACCTTCCAGAGTGTTCAGAGTGAACTGAAAAGTTAGTATGATTGATAAATGGTGGTGCTGAGCAGGAGCAGTGTGCAGGAACTTTTCTTTCTGATTGTATGGATGAAATCTTCACGCTGTTGTCTTTCAATTTATGTATTTGATTGTATTTCTTTTACGAATTAGTCCTTTAAAGCAAATAAGAGTAAATCCCTGCTGGAGGCTTCAACTGGCTGCAATTTTATTACATCAGACAATGTGAATGTGTTGGATGGGGAAAAACTCACCCATATTTCTCCTGAGGGTGAAACTACTTTACAGAATTTCGTTGTTTTAGGTATTTTATTACTGGAGAATCATCATGGTGTTGCCATTCATCCCTAAACCCCATGTATTTATCAGAAAGCAGAAGTTTAACTTGTTGCAAATAGAAGTTACACTGTTGACCATAAAATGGGATACCAGGTGAAAACTAGTCTAGTCCCAGTTAACATGTCTGTTATTGTTGGTGCTGCACTGGAAGCACTGCACTGCAGACATGTCTCTGTTCAGTTGTTGGAATCACTGGTTCCAGTTTCAGTTGAACCTGACATTTGCCCTGAAAGGACGCCAGAGCCAAAAAAAAAAACAACCCTTCCATACAGAGCTGAGAAAATCTTTCATTTAAATCCCAGAAATATCCTGTAGTTTTAAGTCTTCCGTTGGTGTCTCAGCTCTCCCTTTGATTTCAGTAGACAGGCAAAAAAATTGTAATGTCATCCTCCTACTTAAAAACCTTTTTCCTGAGTTAGACTTTAATTTTAGCTCTTACTTGTCCTGGTGTTGTCAGTTGTCTGCTTCCTGTCCACCACAGTAAAGGTAAAGGCAGACATTCACTATCACTGCTGTACGACAGGGGACAGGGCGAGAGATGGACAGCCTCGGAGACAGAATTGTCAAGGTCATTTTTGAAAGGCTATTAAACAGGGCTGATGAGGAGTGACTTAGGAGCGAAGCTGATTAATCTGTTTGATATATTAGTCGGTTTAATTATCAGATCTTTCATTTCTCTTCTTCTCCGCTAGTTTCGCCTGTGGCTGCTCGGTCTGGGGTTCAGCCTCGCTTATGGCAGCATGTTCACCAAGATCTGGTGGGTCCACACCGTATTCACCAAGAAGGATGAGAAGAAGGACAAGAGGAAGGTAAACCTAACAGGGATTTGAAGCTGTGGATTTACATACTGGGAGCGAACAGTTAAGTCCACCCCAAGCTCTTCCACCAAGCCACATGGGGTAATCGTCATTCCCTTCGAGGGCAGCTTCAACAGCTGGAGATGATGTATTATGCAATCAAGTGTTATCTTTGTACTGTTACTCTCTGCCCTGCTTCTGTGGTTGGCCCACAGTGAGACAGTAGGCCCACCCCTTGCCTTGGAGCTGCTTGGCCGGTGAATTGTTCCAGCTGGCCACAGTGGTAGAAGGCCTCCCCTAGTCCTCCATCCTCTACCCACCCTCCTGCTTCTCCTCTCTCCTAAAAGGATATGTCAGAAAAGACAGGCGCTCCCGCTGCAAGGCACGAGCAGGAAGAGATACATCCCATTCCTGAATATTTATGAATACTCTTAGTTGGAGAAAGCCTTATCAGGCAGGATTATTGTATCAAGGGTTTTGTCAAATGTGATTGAGTTCACTTTAGCTCACTTAGTGCCCATGCTGCGGCTGCTGAGGCCCGTCTCTCTGAAGGTGGAAGCGATGCTTCTCCACAGCAAACCTCGTGCTCACTGGAAACTCAGACAGCAGTTGAAAGTAGGGCAATAGTTTGGTAAAGACAAACACAGTTTTAGGGTTGGGGGGATTATCAGTGGGGTTAGGAGGTGGTTTTCATTAGTAATACATTAGTATCAGATGCAAACAGTCCCCTGGCCGTTGCTGTGCTTGGTAATAAGGACTAGCATGCTTGGAGAATGGACACGATTCTGGAGAAATAAGTAGGACAGAAGGAGCCTATTGAAAGTCAGTAGGAAGTATAGATGATATTTCATGATGCTGAGGAGGCTCAGCACTTGCCAAGTTACGCACACCGTCAAAGGAGTGAGTATATCAGCCGCAGGACAATAAGAACTATAGCTGTAGCTGTGATTGTGTGGATGAAGAGTGGAGATCATTGTATGGTAGCAGAGAAGGATCAGATCTCTCTGCTGCCTTCGAATATGTTTTCATATTCACTTTGGCTGAATAGCCAGGAAAGCTTTGATCTCGTGGAATAATGCAACAAAATCAATAACCACTTTGTGGTGCTGGAACTGTTCTCACAAAATCTTTCTTTCTTTAAAGCTGAATACATAAAGAGACACCTTTATTTACGGGCTGAATCAGGGAGCTGTGCGCTCTCATCACTGTGGTCTCTTTGTCTCTCTTCCTGTCATGGCCCAGTGCTTTGAGGGCAGATTGGATTGGCCTCAGTTAGTGATGGATCATTGTTTTCTCGTTCAGCTTAGGCAAGTCTATTTATGGCTTCATAAATCCCTCCCTCACAAAATCAGAAAGAGAGGATTTGTGCCTTTTCCTGATCCTTCACCATCCCTCTGTAGTGACCACCACCCCCCTGTTTCCCAGCAGCACCTGGAACCATGGAAACTCTACGCCACTGTCGGCGTTCTGCTCGGCATCGACATCCTGTCTCTCATGATCTGGCAGATTGTGGATCCTCTGCATATCACAGTGGAGGTATGATCATCCATTCATTCGTTATTTACTTATAAACATTGACATTCTTCTCCAAATCTGATGCATTTATAAGATGCACCTCATTTGGTGTGTGGAAATATTAGTAACTGGATTAACTGGGAAGGAAAAGTAACAAAGCAAGAATGATGACAACTGCGGAAGCTCGAGGCTAGTTAGTGTATTTCTTCTCTCCTGTGAAATCAGCCATTCTGAAAATGACAATATCAGGCCAATTCCTTTTTTTTTTCATTGGACATTAAATGTCATTTTCAATATTGTTCAATTCGAATGCACATTGAATTGTATTATCCTTATGACAGTGTTACCTAAATCTAAGATTCTGTCAATAGAGTTTTCATTTTCATTTTTAGGACTACAAATAACAGTTCATTATCAATATCAATATAATTATTATTTTATTTTGTGATTAATCAATTAGTCTATTAAAATGTCACACAATAGTGCCTGTCACTTAAAGTGACTTAAACAATCAGTCATAAGATTTGCTGACAATTAATTTTCTATTAGTTAACTAATTAGTTTGTTAACTGGTCAAATGAATCAGTCAAGTCTTTTCATTTTGTCACTAATTACATATTTTCAGACATGCAAATGGAGGAAGGAGGAATGAAGTGGATTTTTTAATTTGATCTTTCTACAACTTTGTCATAGTGTATATCGTGTTCTTGTGTGTTTATGTGAAATGCATGTGAGCAGAAGTTCACCAGAGAAGCCCCCAAAGGAGACCTGGATGTTTTGATTCAGCCTTTACTGGAGCACTGCAGCTCAGAAAAGATGAACACTTGGCTGGGTGAGTGGAATACCAAGTTTCTGTCGGGTCTCAGAAAAAACAGAAAACCAGTGGCTGTGTGTTTCAGCCTAATAAATATCTGATATATACTAGATAATCATTATCTATTTCAAAACTGCATCTAAATGGACTGTGAGGTGAGGTGGTTTTGTCAGCTGCTTTTCCAAAGGTCAAGAATGAACCTTAATATTATTAAAGTAGCTGCACAGGCTTCAAGAAATCTAATTCTAATTCTCCACCAAACTCCACACCTCTATAGCTAATCATTGCTATTAACATCACTAATATGTAATGTAAGAAGTTAATAGCATAATCAATATCCTATTGGATTAGCCCCTGGCAATGCAGGTTCACAGGTCTGGAGTCATGGTGAGTCTCTGTCTTTCAATATTTTTATATGAATAATGGCTCAGATCACTACATGTTGTGGAAGGGGTTGGCTTGAGTGTTCTTCATACTATATACTAGAATAATAAAGAACTGACACAGATGTTAGAAAATCAATATAAAATCACTGATATGGCTCATATCAGAGAACTGAGTGAAATGAGCTGCAGCACAGCTGCCATCTTGTCCATCTTTGCAGGTGTGGTGTATGGTTATAAAGGCTTACTGCTGCTGCTTGGCATCTTCCTGGCCTATGAGACCAAGTCCATCTCCACAGAGAAGATCAATGACCACCGAGCCGTGGGCATGGCCATCTATAACGTTGCTGTGAGTTCAGTTGGTTTTGTGTGTGTGTGTGTGTGTGTGTGTGTGTGTGTGTGTGTGTGTGTGTGTGTGTATGGGCGGGCCTGTTTTTCTTTTTATACCTTGAATGTACACTAACCCATGGGAGTGTCCCCATTGGTGGGGACTGCTCTTTGAGTGTTAAGACCTGGGTTTATGGTTAGAATTGGTTTCGGTTAGGGTCAGGGTAAGGGGGAATGGATGCACGGAAAGGAGACGTCTCAAGAAGCCTGCAGGTTTCAAGACCTAATTTGTCACCAAACTAATTATAGGAACAAATTTTCACATTTCACACTTTTTTTAAGGTGGAATTGTCTCTGGGCCATGATTAATAAGCTGGAACGATGTCTGCTCCATTAGAGTCATCCTGCCTGGTGATCTTTCAAATGCCACCTTCCCAGAACTTGTAATTTTTTTTTTTGTCACAGACTTCAGGTCTTATGTGCAAGATGAGATAACATGATAACATCATCAGCTTTTATGTGTGATTACTTTGAAGTCACCCAGACTAGAAACTGATCTCCTCTAAGCAGGGCTACATTCACTGAGAGCATGTTTAATATAAGTTTGAAATAACCTTGTGAATGTATAGAGAGCCCACAGCGTGGTAGACGTTCAAACTACTACCACAGGATGTTGAATGGAGCATTGGAGGGTAATCTCAGAAATACATCTGAAAACAAAAAGTCCCTGTGGACTGTGAGCTCTGCGTCCACCATATGAAAAGGCTGATTAGTGTGTGTGTGTCTGTGGCTGTAGCTGCTGGCAGCCACACTAATGTGTTTGTCAGTAGCGTGACTCTCTGCTGGCTCTGTGCTAGTCTGCAGACTTGGTCTTTCGATTCCAATCCTTCACCAGCCTGGCCTCTCTCAGCAGGCATGTCAACTTTTTCTTTGACCTCTCCTCCTTTGTTTCACGCTCTGCTGAGGAAGATCTGCCATCCTTGGTGGTGAAGCTCACCTCCGGCCCAACTTGTGGGATAAATGAGGGCAGAGCCAGCCAGTGGGCTCTGCAGCCAGTGTGTGTGTGTGTGTGTGTGTGTGTGTCCTAAATGACGACACCACCACACTCTCACATTCTGCGTGAGCTGACAGGGCTGTGATGTGTCCTCATCATCAGGAATAAAGTCACATGTCAGAATTCCTCACAGAGACAGATGTTCCACGATACACACTTCTACATTCCACACAGTCACACTTGCACTTTCTTTTAGCTGTACACCATCTGAGGCAGGTTTTTAAATAGAGCTGAAATGATCAGACGATCAAGCTGATCAACAGAAAATTTAGGTGGTCAGTTCAAGCCGCTTCCTACGACCCATACTTTTAATTGTTAGGCGACCTCTAGTGACCGTATAAAGAACGATACAGTCTTTTATCTTTGGGAGGGGGTGTGTTTGATGGACGAGCTGTCAAAACACAGGACTTTTGTTTGTTTCCTTTGTGAAACTGCTTCTTTTAACCATGACCGAGCCACAACCGAGGTCCTCTAACCCAAACCACAGTCTTCTCCTAATCCTAACCAAGTTGTTTTTGTCACCAAACCGTGAGCGTTGTATTTATTGTTGTAACCATGGCAACAAAGTTGGTAGGTTAAACAGTAAGACTTTCCGGCGGCAACAACCAAAAACAAAGCTGCTGACTGTAGTTTGCTTTACTAGTTGAGGAGCCGAACTTGTGGCCAAGCAGGTTACCCTGCCTCTCACCCAGTGTTGGATGGGGCTCCAGCCCCCTGTGACCCTGTGAAGGATAAGCAATAGATAATATATAATAATATAGATAATGGAGGAATGGATAACACACACTTAGCATCAACACAGTTATCACAGTAAGTTATGATCAGCTTAGCCTAAAGTTCAGTAATATGACAGGATAATAATGTCCCATGCACTAGCCAATACACAAAACTCAAGATATTCATAATTAACTTCATTCTGAGATCCATACCCAGTGATACCGTGGCAACATAACTCTCAAACTGCCTCGCTCTAATGGCATGTTCTGATATCAGTGTTTGTCATTTCAGAATGATGGATTCTAAACCAACAAATGTTTGTGTACTGACATTGTTGTTATTTAGGGCTCAGTGTATCTTTGATTAGTTAAAGCCAGCACATAATATTGGCTATTTGATTTTTTTTGGTGGGCTTTAAAATTCCTTTTGTGCTCTGTCTGTCTTAAAGCGCAGGCAGACAAGGTGTGACCGTGACCAGGTTTCTGGAGGATTTTCATCTGGCGGGTGTGAATAACTCTGACATTCTTCCCACAAAGACACCACTGCTCTCTCTGTGTCTGTAATTGACTGGGCCTGTCCCAAATAAAGCAGCCACTTGTTCAGCTTTTTATTGTGTACACCGTGTTCCAAATTATTATGCAAATTATATTTTTCTATGATTTTTCTAAATAGTCAATGCAAATGACAGTCAGCATAATTTTCAAGTCATTAACCGTTAGAGTATAAATTGAATGTTCTTGAACAAACCCCCCATGATAACAGTATTTTTTTCAAAAATAAAAAACTTAAAATGCACTGTTCCAAATTATTACGCACAACATTGATTGTAAAGAACTGAAAATGGTCATTTGTTGAATTTGCAGCATTAGGAGGTCATATTTACTGAAATCACAAGCTATTTCAATCAAAAACATCTTAACAGGTCAAGTTACATTTTAACATAGGACCCCTTCACAATTCTTGCATCCATTGAACTTGTGAGTTTTTGGAGAGTTTCAGATTCAGATTCAGATTGTTTATTGTCATTCGCTTTTACAAGGTACGTACAAGGAACGAGATTTCGTTGCACCAGCTCGGAAGATCCCAGTAGTTTAAGAGTTAGGTACAGAAAAGGAAAACACAATAAATTACAACAAAAAAGTATACTATTTCTATGGCTATGGCATATGGCAACGGCTTTGTAATATAATATACATAAACATATGCATACATTCATCTCTCTCTCTCTCTCTCTCTCTCTATATATATATATATATATAAACTATGTAATATAAAAAGTATATACTTTTTTATGGTTATATATTTCTATAATTATTTTTATTTTAGCCTGAAAAGTATAAATAGTAGAAATAGTTCCAGTTATGGTATACAGTTATATACAGAATGTACAGAAATATAAAGAGTACAGGAAAAAAATATAATATATATATATATATGTGTGTGTGTTATAGTAATTGCACATAAAAATATATATATATATAAATATAAATATAAATGTAGCTGTATGGTCTCCAAAAGAAGTATTGCACATTTTGGAACAGCTGTAGTCAGTGTCCTATTGAGAGGCTACAGAGCGTTCAAGAGTCTGATGGCCTGTGGAATGAAGGAGTTGTGGAACCTGGTTGTTCTGCTCCTGATGCTTCGGTACCTCTTCCCAGAGGCCAGAAGGGAGAACAGTCCGTGATGTGGGTGTGAGCTGTCTCTGGTGATGTTGTGAGCTCGAGACAGGCAGCGTTTGTGTCCAGAGACCTGGACCGAAGGAAGAGAGGTCCCGATGATTTTCTCTGCTGTCCGCTTCTTATTCTGCTTGAATTTCTTTGCAGGATGTCAGAATAGCCTCCCAGAGCTGCTGTTTGGATGTGAACTGCCTCCCACCCTCATAGATATTTTGCTTGAGGATGCTCCAAAGGTTCTCAATAGGATTGAGGTCAGGGGAGGATGGGGGCCACACCATGAGTTTCTCTCCTTTTATGCCCATAGCAGCCAATGATGCAGAGGTATTCCTTGCAGCATGAGATGGTGCATTGTCATGCATGAAAATGATTTTGTTACTGAAAGCACGGTTCTTCTTTTTGTACCATGGAAGAAAGTGGTCAGTCAGAAAGTCCACAGGTCATTTTCACACCTTCCCCATGATTCCGGCCCAAAACTCCGCCACCTCCTTGCTGACGTTGCAGCCTTGTTGGGACATGGTGGCCATCCACCAACCATCCACTACTCCATCCATCTGGACCATCCAGGGTTGCACGGCACTCATCAGTGAACAAGTCTGTATGAAAATTAGTCTTCATGTATTTTCTAATTGAAAAACAAAAAATTTTATCTTTATGACACTTAGATACAATTTGCATAATAATTTGGAACGCAGTGTATTCAAGAACATGAAGTTCTTCTACTCAAACCAAACTTCACTCGTCCAATCCTAAAGTTTTCTGCTGTGCATGACGATGTTAAAGACAAGTGATGCTGCTGGTTTCAAATGGAAGTCTCGTTCCAGCCAGTCATACACACATGTACACACAGATTCTTGTCTTACTATCTTCATGAGGACACTCCTTGACATTATGCATTCTCTAGTCCCTTACCCTAACCTTAACCCAAGCCCAATTCTAACCCTAAAAACAAGTCTTAACCCTCAAAGAGCCCTTTAAGTGCTGACCAGCTAAAATGTCCTCACAACATCAAAATGTCCTCACAATGACAGTTTCGAAAGAAAATCTGTCCACACAACCATAGAAAGACATGAACACTCACATTCATGCTAAGTGGGGTGTGATCAGCAGCATCTACAGTATGGCTGATTCTGTGATTTTTATTCTCGTCGTCATATTTTAATTCATCTTTGAGGATTATCCATTATGCACTGAACCCATTCTAAGCCTAAACTGAGTACAGGGGAAAAACACTGCATGTGTTTTATTGCTATGTTTCATCTCCTCTTCCTGCTCTGGTCTGCTTTTCGCGAACGAGTGGCCTGTCAGATTACAAATTAGTTTGATCCCAGAGCTGCTGTCTGCAAACGTTGCTTAGCTCTAGGATCTATTTATGGAATCTTCTTCTACATGTTTTGAACAGGAAATGAAATGGTCCATAATTCATAGGGACTAGAGAAAGTAGTTCCAATAAACACTGTTAGCAGTTTGCGGTGTTGATTATTCAGAGTGACAGAGACACTGTGTCTGGAAAGAGATACTGCTGCCATTTTTCATGTTAGTTTTCAGTGTTAGGAGCACCACAAGCTAAATTTATCTCCTTATACTGTATTGAAGTGGACACTAGGAAACTCACAAATGACTTGAGAGTTGACTTGGACCTGTCTTGGCTGGATGGAGTGGAACCATGTGATGGGATAGAAATAGGTGCTAGGAGCAGTTCACTTGTTTTACAACAATGAAGAGTAGTTTAAGAGTTGTTATTTCAGTAAGTTGACTTACTACAACCTACACAGCTGCATCACTGCCATCCACGCTTGTCAGTATTTCTGTGGCCATGTTTTCATGAATGTAGCCAGCTACACAGGAAGACACCATTTCTGTTTTTGATCCCACCTACAAAGTTCTGAGTTCAGAGGAAACACTTTTACTAATAAAGATTCCACAGATGCAGGCTGTTGAATCAGACATTTCATTAGAACGAGTCTATTTGCTCATCGCTCACATTGTTGTTTCGTTTTTATTCATTGGTGGGAAATGTAAAACATTTGGTCACAGTCCTCGTCTTCACACGTTGTTTTTCATTTAGTTTTGGTCTCGTTTTCGTGGTGAAAAATCATGAAATTTCTCGTTTTCATTAATGAACACTGGTGTGGAAACATTCCAGATGAATGACAGAGGTTCAGTCTCCCCTGAGAATCCCAAGTGCATAGAAAAATGCAGTATCTGTGGGTGGAGTAAGGTGGGTGAAATGAATTGGATGAGTTTTTTGTGTGTGTGTGTGTGTGTGTGTGTGTGAGCAGCAGGATTGTGTTTGTGCATCCCTGTGTGTAAGTAATGACACAGCAGAGAAAACATGGCTGCTGCCTGCTGCTTCTATTTGCGAGCCTTGATGGGATTTTTCAGCTTTTGACTGACTGTTGATCAATATACATTGATTTCCAACTCCACCTCTCTAATTTCATTGGATGTCGTGCTCAGTCGCTCCGTCTCTCACTCCTCCTCTCTCTCTCTCTCTCTCAGATTGTGTCTCGGACTCCGTCCAATTTATCTCGTCCCTGTGTCATCCCTCTCTGTCCCGTTCTTTCTCTTCTCTTCCTGCCACCTCACTCTTATTCCTGTTCTCAGGACAGAAATGAAACCTGTTTTGCCAAAGAGAACATAGATGCCACACTTACATGACTTACAATGAAAAAAATATTAGGGATGCACCGAAATGAAAATTATTGGCCGAAAATGAGGAAACCAAGGCCGAAAACCGAAAACTGAAACACAGAAAGAAATAATTGTGCCAATAATTAGGACCATTGCATTTATGGCTATGACTGTGTAGTAAGTCAAGTGCATTTTAACATTTTCTCTGTAGGACTACTACAACAAAAGTGCATTCAGAACAAGTGCAACTGCTTAAAGATACAACAATATTTTCTCTGCAGGCCTACAACATAACAGTGTATCAAAACAAAGATTGCCATAGCCCATATATATATATATATATATGTATATAGCGATAAATTAAACACGTCATGGAGAAATTCTTTGCAGATCCACCCCCTCTTGAAATCGCTATGCGTGTGTCTTTCTCAGATATACTGAAATACGTCCACACCAAAGACAGGTTCCAGACAAGCTCATACTATTTTCGCTTGCGTCATCACAACATCCTGTTTTGGCCATGTTGTTTCGATGATAAAAGTCTTTCTTTAGGTTAGTTTTCATTGCAGTGACAGCCACACACTAAATTTCATTGGCCTCCATTGCAGAGAGAGATAATTCAAAACCTGGACAACCTGGCTTTTGCAATTTGTAATAACACTTATTCAGGTAAATTTAAATTAAACACTAACTAGAAATGACACAAACTAACTTACATGCATAGACAAGAGGAAACACCAGATGGCAGCATTATTCAGTTTGGACTTCTTAAGAATGTGGAGATCATTTGAAAATGGAATGATTCTGTCTAAATAACAAACTCCTGGAGAGTTCCTGAAGGATAATTCCTTACACTTATTTTCATTGTTATCATTGCTAATAGCTGCTTAGAAGACAGTTTCTCAAAATCGCTCCTCATTAATTCTCTATTGATCAACAACTTTATTAATAAACTAATCATTTCAGCTCTAATCTCAGCTACTTAATGTGGAGGCCAAACTGAAAACAAGCAATGTCTTCATGTTCCCAAAAGTCAGAAATGAACCTGATTTCTTTAAGAACGATGTTTAAATGACCTGAATGAAACCACATGGGCTCCAAATGTTCCCACACTTAATCCCATATTTGCATCAGTTTCTAATGCAAATATGTTTATTTCCTTTTTCCTTCTTATTTTTATGTATCCCTGTTGTTATTTATTCCTTGTAAGAATAAAGTCATGCTCACATGTTTTGGTTTATAGTGGCTGTAGAATCCACTGTGCCTTCATGACTTGTAAACTTGTTAAACGTGTTGTTTCTATCCACTGTTTTCCTCAGGTTCTGTGTATGATCACAGCTCCGGTCACCATGATCCTGTCCTCCCAGCAGGACGCCTCCTTCGCCTTTGCCTCGTTGGCCATCGTCTTCTCGGTCTACATCACCCTGGTGGTTCTGTTCGTCCCCAAGGTAAAACTGAAGCACTGTCCTCCTCTCATCATCTCCTCTGTGCAGATTACAGCAGCAGCTTAAGTGTCAGATGTAATGAATTGCCTTTCAGCAGGGATCTAAGTCATGTGGGCTGGTATAATATATCACATAATGGTCTATAGATTGGCCCTGCCCTGCTGTGTCAGCATCTATACCTGCACAAGTCTTCAACAGTCCTCTCTGCTCTGTCAACACCAAGGTGTGTGTGTGTGTGTGTGTGTGTGTGTGTGTGTGTGTGTGTGTGTGTGTGTGTGTGTGACCCACCCTATTCTACCTCTGATTGGCTTACCTTGAAACCTAATCCAAACCAATCATCAGTCATCAGGTAATCCAAACTAACCCAACCAACAAAAGCAACAGGTTCTAGTCAATGAGAGGGGTGTCCACATACTTCTGGCTATATGGTAATTGTGAAACGATCAGGATGAGGTGTATTTTTACACAAACAAACTGTGGCTTCACAAATGGATGAAACTGCCGCTCACACATCAGCCTCCTCTCAGTAACCCACGACGACCCAAAGAGAAACAGGTTTTTAGAAACATCTGCAAAGGCATTCAAATCAGAAACTGAAATCTCTCATTTACAAATGTTTTAATTGCCCTTGAGCTGCGTCTAGAGCTAGATTGGAGCCCACCTGTGGCAAACTGAGCTGATGGGACACAGTGTAATGCTGAGTCTCGGGCCAGGGCCCAAAAGCAGACAGGGGAGTTGAGTTCAAACAGTTTATTCAAAAGTTGCAAAAATCAAAAAAAGGAGAGAAAGGATAGAGGAGGGATTCTGGAGCAGCGTGGCAGGATCGGCTGTAGTGGCGGTGAGACGGCAGGAGGACGGAGACTGGTGGAGACTGCAGAGGAGAAAGGCACTGTGGTTAGATTGAAGCAGAGTGAATAAATCCTAACTAATAAAGGTCAGGTAAGTAAATCCACGAATAGAAGTCACAAGCATATCCACAAAGAACAAGTCACCAGAAAGGATGATGGAACGATCTGGCGAGGGTGCGTCTGTGCACCACCCTGCTGAAGGGTCCCCAGTGCTCCCCTGACACCAAAGCCAGTACACTGGTGAGTCCCTGGCAGCTGACTTCGTCCTTCTTGTCCTCCTCCTTAGCTGGGGCTGTTTTTTTTTCTTTGTGGTAAAATAGAAGAAGACTCTGTGACCCTGCATGGACTTCCATGGCCTGGATGACATCACAGTTAAGTACAGGGGCCCCTGGGTCCCCGTAAACAGCTCCAGCATTTTCCTAGGGTTTGCCAGCTCTTACAGATGATTCACAGCACCATCATGGCCCACCTGAACTCTCTTACCTCCTCTAGTGTCTGGTTTGAGTGGACTGAGCAGGCTTTCCAGGAGCTCAAACATCGGTTCACCTTGGGACCCACACACATCATCCCTGACCCCAGTCCTAGTGCTTCAGTGCTGTGTGTGTCTGAGCTGGAACAGCTTGAGAGGATCTGCCTGAAGAATGGGATAAATTCCAAATGGGCTCCTACAAAGTGCTGAATTAAGGGTCCGACTACTTCCGTAAATGAGAGATTTAGGTTTTACATTTTAATACATTTGAAAAAAAAAATCCAAAAAGTTGTTTTGACTTTGTTGTTATGGGTTACTGAGTGTAGAGTGTAGTCATTTTCAAATTAGATCTACAACACAATGAAATGTGCAGAAAGTGAAGGGGTCTGAATACTTTCAGATTTTTTACATATGTATTTTACGGTTAATAAAGAAACAAAGCAAAAAAAAAAGAATAAAATACTAGAGTTTACTTTAGAAAGCAAAAGGAGATGACAGTGTTTAAAAAAAAATCCATTTATTTATTTATTTATTATTATTGAGTTATAGAACCAGGGGTCAGAAGTCAGGGGTTTCCCATTATCTCATGTGGTTAAATAACAGTTCAACCTCTCCTGTCAAGTCTGTGAGAGTCTGACAGTAGATCATACCATACAGAAATGAAGGCAAACCAAGGTCTGCCTGACCCAGAGCCAGATTGACAAGTGACCCCGGGCAAACATTTGCTGTTGGCCCCCTGTTGTGGTAAATTAGTTTATAAACACCAGGTTATTTAGGAATATGTATCCTCAGTGTCACAACATGAGCTCATACTGCAGGGCCTGCTTAAGCTGACAGTATTCTTTGGTTGTTCAACTTCCTCTGATGATTTAATTAAAATACCAAAAACCACCTGACAGGCACTGTTGTTACGCTGTGTTGGGAAGCTGGTGCATCCACAGATCAGCAATAAGATGTGACAATGTAGTTCCTCACATGCCATCTTCATGTTATATCATAGTGATGAACACATGTCAGGCTGTTCTGCAGACTGTTCTCCACACACAGGGGCTAGTTATGTGTTTTCCCCCTGAATGTGGCCGAACCACGCTCAGCACGAGTTTTATTTCAAAAGCATCAATAAACACAAAGTGTTTGGAGTGTACTCTGGGTTAGTGTGGATGAAATACAGGCTCAAGTTTATCGTGGAGAGTTGTGTAACTAAACTTATCATTGATGGAGGTGTCTTACTGCTAAACTGAATACAGGACAGGTCCATAAATCCTACGGTAGGCAGCAGTGAGATACTTAGAGTGATGGCAGCAGTTCAAACATTGGCTGACTCAGCAGGGATCTGTCTGTAGTGGACTCAGAAGCAGCTTTTATTTTCCAAAGTGGAAGCCAACTATTGTCCATAGTTTTGTTACTATTCAGCAAATGGTATTAATGGCTATGACTGTTATTAGTCCATATTGAAAGGTATTTGTAGTGAGGCTCAGACCTTGACATGCTTTGCTGTTACAAGATAATCACTTCATCTATAAGGTGTCGTGATGTTTTGGCTCATTGGTTCACACACAGTATTTATAAGATTCATACTCTCCAAATATATAATTAATGTAAAATCTGAAAACATTTAACAAATCAAATATGAATAGGAAAAACTATTTCAATACAAGCACAGGAAAACCATAGTACATTTACATATCATGTTACATATTACAATACAAATTATTAGAAGGTCTGCAACTGTCCATATGAGGAGAGACCTCTCCAGTATTAACTCTGAAATCTGAATCCTGAACTCCTTTTGTAACTGGTGAAAATTCATGAACATCTATAACAAGATCATGATCTGTAGATGCGGCGCCTGATCACTCGGGGTGAGTGGCAGTCCGATGCTCAGGAGACCATGAAGACTGGTTCCTCTACTAATAACAATGACGAGGAGAAGTCCAGACAGCTTGAGAGAGAGAACAAGGAGCTGCAAAAGATCATCCAGGAGGTCAGACGGGCCTTTTCTCTCGGTCTTGTTGTCTTATCAGGATAAAAATATCTTTTTTCAGCAAAGACCTGGCCAAGACGGCAGCATATAATGTTTATAACAATCTTGAGTTTTAAAATGTATGTTTTCAAAAATACAACAGAGAAAGAAAAACGTCAGCTCACTTGCTTTTTCCAGAGCTGTCATCGTGGTCTCACAGCCGTCCTCAGAGGACAGAGTTTGCTTAGTTGTCATCACCTCTGTCCATGCTTACTTTAGATGATGACAACTGAGGCATCTCCATGACAACTGAGCAAACGCCATCCACCGAGGAGGCCTGTGAGATATGGTGGAAAGATTTTCTGCTGTTGTTTTGTTTTGGTTTTTGTTTTTTTTTTGTCAAACTACTACATCCAGGAAAACTGTCTCACTTGCTTCTGTTGTGTGTTTGTGTGTTGTGTGTTTATTAAAACACTCTTATGCTGTGCTCAGACCAAATGCAAAGCTAATTTTTGCCTCGTGTTGCTTGTGCAAATTCGGCTACTGGCCTGTTTTTGGAGTATTTTGCAATCCACAGATATTCACTCACTAGTTCTAACTTGGTTTGTCATAAATGGAGAATCTCAACACTGATAGGCTTCCGCGATACAGTATCACGCAAGGTTCTTGTGTCTTTGCTTTGACTTGCATGTAATTGCACCATGGGAGTTTGGGTTTGGCCTGAACACATTAGAGAACTTGTCCCTAGAGAATATTGGTGAGTCATTCTTACCATTTGTTCTCCCAGAAAGAAGAGCGTGTCTCGGAGCTGAGGAACCAGCTGTCTGAGCGACAGGCCCTGCGATCGAGAAGAAGAGCGTCCACCGTCACCAATCAGAACCACAGCCCCCCGCCCCTCGCCATCCCCCACAGTGACCCCAGGTCTTTGGCCCCTCCTCCGGGGTACCCCGCCCCCACCTCTGACCCCCACCCTGTCCCTCCATCCTTCGCCAACTCGTCCAGCCTCTACCAACCTGACAGCAAGATTAGCCGAAATAACTGCCACACCAGCCGGCTACAGCTGCTCTACAAGTGAGATGGTGGCGAACAGTGGCTGGACGAGGACAGTAATGACGATTATAGCTACACATAGGTGAAGAAAAATGAACACCGGTCTGAGTAATAAATGTTGGAGGAGCTGACTCCATAACTCATTCCACCAATCAGCAAGGGCGGGAGGATGACCAGTGGGAAGGTTAACATCCAAGAAATCTTCTGTGAGGATTTACATCTCCACTTCTTTCCCTCTTTCACAGCTGATCAATGTGTTATTTTTCTTTTCTCTCAGAGAAAAAAAAATAAGATGTACATACATCATACATCTGTTAGTTATAACATGTTGCATCATCATCCTCCAGTGATGTATCATGTGCCATCTAGAGTTTGAGAAAAAAAGTCCTACATATTTAACCATTTGCTCAGCTGTAACCCCTCAGCTACAGCTACCAAACCTGTGAAGTTTTCCATTTTAACACTGCACATAGGATTTACCATCTGAAACTAAAAGTCATTGCCTTTAGACAAAAGAAGGCAAAAGCAGCTTCTCATTTCTGGAGGCTGAAAGTTAGACTCATTTAAAAACAAGAATCCTGTAAAAGGATCCTTAATATGCAAATGATGGCTACATACACGATATTGTGCTAAAAAAATGAGACTAAAACTACATGTTCCAAGGAAAACGTCAGCGTCCCTCTGATGATCCGTATGGAGGACATGGGAATAAAGGAATGCTATTCTTGGTTGTCTTGTTCTATCTTGGGTAAAATGTCCTCAAATCCAGTAAAGAGCACAAAAAGCTGCTAGCATTAGCCATTAGAACAGGTTTTTAAGGTTACCGGCAACCACTGCAAAATCAATGGTTGGTGAGTAGAAATGAGAAAACTGCTTTTGTTTACTTATGTGTACAAAGGGTCAACTGGAGACCAGGATATTAAGACAAAGCATTTCTCTTATCGTATCTTATGATATTGTCTCCTGATGTGTTTAGATAGTGCCATGTACTGTATCAGTGGACAAAGGGATGGACTTCATGCTAAGTGACAGTTTTGTGACAGACTAACTGGTTGTATCGATCACATAATAAGCTTTGTCATTTTAGCTCCTCTAGTTAAACAGTTAATGGTGTTTTTTCAGATTGTTTCGGGTCTCTGTTCAAAGAGACTGCTGAGTCATTGTACAGTTCATACAGACAGGTGACAAATGACAGGACAAACCATGACGTGTCCTAGTAAGGTGTTGGGCGACGACATACTGCCAGAACATGTTCAGTGCATCTTCAGTAGAGTCTCTGGACTCTCCTGGAGGGATGAACATCATACTGATGATGGTGGTGGTGGCTCAGTCCAAATCACTCCTGCCCTGTGGATGGGGAGCACTGTCATCCTGGAAGATATCTCAGAACAACCTTGTATTTTGCAGTCACCCCTCCCTTTAAGAGGTTAACTGGACCCAAACCATGTCAGCAAAATGCCCCCCACTGCATAACAGAGCCACCAGATGCCCTCACTGTAGGGGTCAATCCCTCAGGCCTGTACTGAGCATTAAGACCCCGGCCACAGGTGAATATGTTGAAGGATGGCTCATCAGACCGTTTTTTTACACATCTCTGTAGACCAGACTCTGTAGCATTTTTATACATGCCACAGAGCATGATTGGATGTTAGTTGCTTAATTGTACCATGCAGTGCAGTTTGTCACCATCTGTAATCGTGTGTTTTACTATACTAAACTATTCAGTTTGGATGAACCCAGTCTTCTTGATTCAGGGCTTAAAGGAAAAATAGGCTGCTGTCATCTGCCAGGTATTTACTGTTAAGTGTTGTGACTACAACACTCCAGACTTGAAGGTGCATTACATTTGGCTAAAAGCATTAAATGAAAGACCTTTAGAATTTTCACATAATTGCAATTTTCCTGTGGAAAAGACAGAGAAATACCAAATATTAAATACAATACAAGACTTAAATGTCAAACCTAAGTCAGAATTTGTTGGTATGTAATACTAGCTTCTTTTCATGGCTAAACAAATAAGTGTACCATAGTGCACGTTGCTGCATGTTAGATAGATTGTTTCCACCATCAAAACTTTTGTGTCTTTTATTTTGGGCACTAAACACAGTCGCCTCAGTTTTGCCTTTTATTGGAGATAATTCTGTCACATCCAGTTATTAATTTGTCCAATGTACTGACAACATGAGTCGAGAGTACCATAGTCAGCTTGGGGAAAAAGAGATGTAGATTTGAGAATCATCAGCATAATGATGTTAATGTTTTTGGTGATCTGGCCTTCGAGAGCCAGGTTTAGATTTATTAAAAGGGAGCCACATATTGATTCTTGAGCCACTCCACAGGTCCTGCTAACCCACGTGGAAGTAAGATCAAATTCTAAAAGATCAAATTCAGATAGATTTTAAAATAAAAATTCCAATAGAAATTCTACTTTTATCACTGATTTTATTTTAACTTGTATGACTAGCTCTCTTGCCAGAAGTGTTAGTTAGTTAGTTAGTTAGTTAGTTAGTTAGTTAGTTAGTTAGTTTCTTTCCATATCTCACACGTCCCCCTCAGCTAAAAACAAACACTTTTGGGTTTTCTATTAAACTAAACTGAGAGGCTAATCTCAGATTTCCACGGCACAGACTGCTGCAGAATTTCACTTCCGTTTGTGTTCACTCTTCTGCTTTTTTTGGTCTCACTGAAAAATACCACAGCTTTTGTGGGTATTTTGTGGACAGAGAGGAAGACTTCCTGGTAAATGTGAAAAGATTTCTTTGGCGGAAAGTGAAAGTACAATGTGCTCAACCTCAGCTTACAAAAATAATTTACATACTAACAGAGATAAGATCATGGGCCTTTTGGTTTCTTGTGTTTCATAGTGTGTGTCTATGAGTTTTGTGTCTTCAGTCACACAAATGAATCTTAGACATTTTCAACTTTTGATGTGGTTAATGCTGCTCAGACACTAGTGTCATTGCAACTAGGTCTGTACAGATGGTGTTTTTCAGTTATTAAGAAGAATTTTCTAAATTCAAAAGCATTTACAGACCTAAACACGGATAACATATTTGGCAAATACTCTTAACTTTAAGCTATTGCTCACTAGAAAAGAAAGAAACAAATAAATATAATAAAGCCATCTTCACTCTGGCTGTAGAAATGCAGTGTTTCACCTCTGAACTGAAGGCCTGGTGTTGGGAAGGATGGATGCAGCAGCTGTAACTGCAGTAAGAAAGCTGGTGCGTAGTCTCACTTCTCTCATTGTGGTCTGACATTGATTTAACTAAAAAACCGGCATTTAAAGTTATAATCCATATGATTTCCCACCACCAGCCTGACAAAGATGAAAGCCTGTGACCGGCTGACTGAGAGATGAAGGTGCACCAATGGTCAGCCGAATGCCGTGTGACTGAGTGATGGTACACCAATGGTCAGCTAGTCAAGTGCTGGGGTTTTCCCATTGGTCATTGCTCTTTCAAAATGAACTGGTGCAAACAGTCTCTTAAAAGTCATCAGCGGGGCATTTACAGGCAGGCAGTGTTGCCAGCTTTTCAGCCCCTTTTTGGACAAACCATAGCTACTTTTATTTGTTTATATTAACCACTTTTGATTGAAACTTTTGCACATTGACCCAGACTTGTTGATACTATTTCTGGTTTTCATTTTGCTGCAATACCCATTCAGTGTTATTTACATATAGTAGTTATCTCTCTATTTTAATTCATAAACGTAGAGCCACCGTTCCTGTGCTGGTTTCAGATACAGCCCAGTCAAGCACAAGGGGTTTGCAGGAACTGGTGCATGTTTGTTATTGAGCACAGTTTTATTTGATGGCCTCACTGTGTACTGTTGACTCTCAGACAGCCATAAAGTGTGTGCTAATTCTAACCCAACATTTCCTTCTGCTGCTGCTTCACATTAAAAGACCAAGCTCTTTATTAAAACAGGTTGACTTTGTTTGGCTGCACTGTAAACACATGCACCAGCAACCTTATCTTATACCTCTGGAAAAGTAGCTTCTCGATAAGCGTTTGCTGTAGTATTAAACCGCACTTGTTCCCATGGGAACCATTGGTGGATGGAAACCCTAAGGATTATGACTGTAAAGGAGGTTGTTCAACCAACACATTCTCCAAACTAAAGGACAAAAGATGCTGTTTGAAAAAAAAGATTTTCTGATCTGCCATCTCTGTTTAAGGTTTTGTTAGATTCAGGCCCAAAACAATTAAGATGAATAATGAGGACAGTCCATTCAAATTTGAACCAAAGCCAAAAACCCAACAAACCAGTCTAGGGTTAACTAAGAAAACATGTTTTTGTGATTTGGGTGGAGTGACCCTGATTTTTCTTTCTATATGACAAAGTCCAGTTTTTAATAATTTCACTGACTTCTGAATGGCATCTGGCCAAAAAAAAAGTCCACTTACTAGCTGCCGCTTTCAATCACATTTCATTGATTTGTTCAGTAAATGGAGTTTACTTTGTGAGATGGTATTGGCAGCACAATTGATATGTTATGTGTATATTGGTTCCTCTGCACTAACACAGTACCTGCCACTAACTTGTGACAAATCTTTAATTTTCATTGTGGGTCCAGCTGTTAATTCTAATCACATTTCTCTGTTTGCAATACACAGTCATAAGTACTTTTTCACTGTCTTGAAATCTCATAACAAATACCTTGTGTGATCTCTGTTTGAGGTATAGCGTCGGTCTTGACCTCTGGTTTAGTCACATGTCCTCTCTTTGTGGTAGCAGTCTGTGGGTAATTTGAGTTTTCGTAAGCACTTCTGAGTTTACCAATAACTACAGTGTGAGAAAGATGTATAAACATGGAAACATTGTGCAGTGCTCCTGCTCCATCCTTTAAAAGTGACCACATGTGTAAATATCTGCTGTAGGTTTGTCTGTATTTGAACCGTTGAGTCTGAGCAGTGAAGATGTAAGTGAAGTTCACACCCATGAAAGTATGCACATGGACTGTAAATAACAATGATGTAAATAATGACATTGAGCTTTGCATATACAAGCTGTATTTCATGTGGTACAGTCATCAAAATATATTTCTATATGCTGTAATATCCAATACTGGAGATTATTTGAAATGCAAGGATGAAAATAAAACTAGTTGTTTTTCTCAAAATCTTGTCCACGTTGAATGTAGATGACTTTTCAGCCACATCAGCAGCGTGGTCAGTCGGTCTGCGACACTGGCCCAACAACATCTCACAACTACTGGATAGATTGCTGTGATTGGTGCAGACATTCATGTCCGTAGAGGATGTAGCCCACTGATTTTGGTGATCCCCTGACTGTTCATCTACTGCCATATGCATCTACTTGATGGATGAACACAATACATGGTTTCATGGTTCCCAGAAACTGTAACTCGTGAAGCTACGAGCCACTTTTCGCTGGCAGTAGTTAAACTATAGCAAAACTACACTTTTGTTGAAAGCTGTACATTATGTTTAAACATCAGCATGTTACCGTGGTCATTGTGAGCACCAGAATCACCAAGGATCATCTTCTGGGGACCATGAAATATTCATACCAAATTTCATGGCAGATGAGATGATGAGTTAGGTGAGTTATTATAATATTGTTGCAGTTCTTGCTGCTTGCCTGCAGAGGATGTTAAAGATCTTGGCTGAAATAATAACCATTTAAGAAAAACGAGCTAAAACAGCAGAGGAATCATTTTACTTGTTAAGAAATAACAATTCAAAATCAGAGTAATATGGGAAGTTAACAAATCTCTCTTTGTCCTGTAGTCTAATCTTTCAGTCCAGGGACCTTCAGCAGACCATGAAACATCCCAACTACGCAGAACAAATAATCTCTCAAAGACAGGACGGCTCATCAATCATCTATCAGCACACCTGAGGTGACAGATAACAACACACACACACACACACACACACACACACACACACAGTTTATATTTAAACAGGCCTCAAACATACACACAGACTGATACAGACACATGAATGAGACACAGCTGAATGACCTGAAAAGATATCAGCTGTCAAACTGTCAGAAATTCAGAAATAAGGGGATCATTCACTGTCAGCCAAGAACTCAACAGAGTGTAGGCCACTTTGAACATTTTCCTTGGCATTACAAAAAACAAAAACATTAGCATCTGAAATAAGTTGGAAACCAGAAGTGATTATTATAAATAATTCATATATCAAAAGAGAAAATAAAATGATGGAATGGAGAACAAAAACTGATAACCCAATATATTCAGAATCAGAAAAACTTTATTAATCCCCGTAGGGAAATTCTTTAGTTATGGACAAAGTAATTCTCACCCTCATGGTAAACACATTCCACTAGTGGTGTCTTGTGCTGCTACACAGACCTCTCAAGGAGGAAGCTGCGGGACTGCCAGATTACCAGGGGGGTTCCCCCCCCCCCCCTTCGCTTCCATTTTGTGCAGCTGTTGAGGAACTGTTACTCCACTGGAAACTTTCTCAGTGCATTGTAGATGAACAGGGGTGTGGAACTAGCAAAGGCAAGTCATGGTATCTTGTATAATACCAAGGCTGTGGTTATCCACTGTTACTGATGATGACAAGATCACAAGCATGTCAGATCTTTGATCTAAATGGGGCCAAATCATGATGAAATAAATACCAGCTGCAGCAAAGTAACAGTCAAGGCCATCATCAAGAAATACACCTGTCAGTTACACAAACATGTCCCGAATGTGACTCATAACTGAAGTCCAGGTTCAGCAGTGAATGCCTCCTGCAAGCTCAGTCTACACTAACTCTCAGGATCAGGTTTGTGTTGCACTAACCTCGATTACTCAATTCTTTATATCCACCTGCTGCACTCCCTCAGGATGCTCCCATGTGGAACATGTTGCAATGTCTCCCAGCTCATAGGAAGGCAGAGAAATTGGGGAACCTCTGCACAGGAGAAGCAGTCCCTGTCTGACCTTCAGTTTCCACTGACGTTTTAGAAGTTTCAGACCATACTGAAAAGGAGGAAGCTCATTTGCAGTGGGATAGGAAAGTGGGAGTATTCTGCCAAGTTTCAAATTATTACAAGTTCCAGTACAAGCAGTGACTTGAAACACTAATCCTCCCTGGACAGTAAAGGTGGCAGTGAAAGGTTTGTGGCTTGCTCTACTGCATGGGCAGCAGTAGCTGAAATTTGACATTTATATCGAGCATTAGGATGGACAGTAGCTGAGAAGAGAAGTGCTATAGGTACGGTTGTAGACGGTTTTATGTACACTGTGAGACGTTTGTAGCAGTGAAGCTGGGACATTGTTGAAATCCATCGTTGTCTAGCAAGTTACAAACTTATCTACACAACCAAGTGCTCAATACTCAACATATAGTTTGAGTATTGTTGCTTCATCTAAAGCAACATGACAATGACCACATTTGCCCAAATTAAATTTTGGTGATGTGTGAAGACTACTGGTGCGTTCAGAGAAGCACATGTTGGCCTTGCATCACTCGTGCGAATACTGCAGCTGGACTGTTTTTGGAGTATTTTCCAAGCCACAAATGTTTTCCCACTTAACAGCCAATAAGAATGCTCCTTGCCTCCATAGATACCACACACCTTAGCAATGTTTATTACCATCATCAGCCATGACCGAAATAAGCATTACTGCTGCGTTGTACATCAAACTGATAGTATGTTTTTTTTTTTTTAATGTTTTAAGAAGATGTGTTAGAGCCTCCTCCACGGTAAGCTCAGTAAGAGGTGGTGCTTTAACCACAGTGCATTCATTAAACTTCCTCCCCACCAGCACCAGTCGATATTTTCTTCCTCTGCACTACTACGCCTGTATGGAACAGTTACTTGCCCTGGTCTGTTTAACCCTGAAGGGTTAGGGTTTACTTTTTTTTTTTTCAGCACTACAAGCTACAAGCTACAAGCTAAGAAACAAACAAACAAACAAACAGATTATCTCTTTCAATAAATAATTTAATAAATTCTGCACAAAATCCAACCCAAACCACTGTGGAGGACTTTCGTCCGGAAAACACACAGAGTAACAATCAAATAAATAAATAAATAAATAAATAAATGAATGAATGAATGAATGAATAAATAAATAAATACAGTATGAGTGAGTAGTATGTGTCACCACAGCCTGTAGTGACACAATAAATAAATACACATTATTGTAATAATACACGTTATAGGATGTTCATCCAAACAGTAGAAACTGAGCATTGCAGTACAGCAACAGGTACTGATCCTCAGGTGATAGTACATGGTACATAACATCACAGATCATAGATAATCACAGAGATATCTATAATACCTTATTGCTACAGTTAACGTAGCTTGGTTTTCTTGCAAACAGCCCGTCATTTAAATGTTGGACGTATAGTTGCATTGACTGTTTAGTGCAGTGTACACATTCAACATTACATTTAACAGTGAGTACAGGAGGGGGCAGCGGGCTGCAGGCCTCACAGTTCCCACCATGAAGCCTGATGACTCCTCTTCATGCACAGTCATGTCTACGCCCATAGCCCACCTGTCCTCACAAGGCAAACACACCAAAGAAAGTCTTCCCTGCACCATCCTCCAGGTTAAGCAGCATCTTCTCCTCCATCACCGTCCTCAGCCTGTCCCCTCTCCTCAGGTTGAACACAGCTCCCATGTAGACGGCAGAGAACCAGTTCCCATCCTCGTCCTGGTTGCTGCTGGTTGTCTTTTGGCAGGCGGTGCGGATAGAGTGCAGGATGGGCCGGTAGGTCTTCCTAGAGTCATTGTTTCCATAGGACATGGACCACCGCTCCACAGTGTGGCTCAGGTGGACCATGGAATTTGAGGTGGTGTCGTCAGGGTTGTTGCTGCTGCACCTGACCCGGAAAGATGCTTGGCTGTAAACAAAGTAGATGCCGTTTTGAGGGATCACAATCTCATTGTTGTCCAGTTTCAGCCCTCCTTGAGAGTGGGACTGATCCACGTCGTCCTCCCATGCCACTGAATTCCTGACATCAGGGTTATGTTCACCTGTTGACGAGTACAGAGAGATGGTGAGGTGATCAGAAATTTTTGACAGTTGGAGTGAAATTAAAATTGACTGTTAAGGCAAAGGTTGGAAAAAAACAATGCCATTATGCATTAGAATGAGATGGAAATCTGTCTCCGATAAACACTCTGAGACAGACAGGCATAAATAACATTTCTAATGAATTGCATCAGAATTAAACCATTTCTCGGTTCTAGGTTTACCTAGAACCGCTACAAGCATCCACAGTACCCACCTAAGAGACTAGAGTTGCCTTATCTGGCTCTAAAAACTTTAAGCCACATGAACATGTTCAAGCAGCTGAAGAAAGTCCTCAATAACCCCAAGACTCCCTAGAACTCAAGGTTCACTAATCCTGACCCTCAGAACTGCTTCAAAGACCTTTGGTTTCAGAACCACTGGACTCAGAAATCTAAAGGTTAAGATTACAAGCAGAAAGTTTTTTTGTTTTTTTTTAACATTGTTCTAATTATAGGTCCATGTACATAGTCGCTGGTATTTTTTGATGCCAAATGTATGAATGCTGGGTTTTACCTTTTAAATGAATGGCTGCTCTCACATTTGAAATGTGTCTCAAAGCGTGATGAAGATCTGGAAAGAAGAGAAGACAGAGGTTTATAAAATCTGGCATTAAGGTGCAATTACTGTGAGAATAAGAAGAGAAGAAGTCTCTCAGCAAGAGTTACACTAAAGACAAACTGTCTGGAAAACAGCAGAGCAGAGTACAACACTGAGCTTCTGAGAGAATTAAGTGCAAAGTTCTCACCGGAATTGACTTCATCTGGTCCTAGGCCCTGTTTGAAGAAGAGAGGAATAAGGAGACTGTTATAGAGTGGAGGGGTTCAGGTAAATTGTTCCACTGGCTACAAGAGACTTTGGTAATTCAGAGACTAATCCAAGACTTATGGTTCCCACCTTGGCATGCGTGTTGAAGACAAGCACAGCAGCAGCAGTAGCAGCGAGGCAGAGCGTGAACGCCAGCAGGGCCATGGTTAGCTTCGAGCTGGGTTTGAGACTCTCCGTAGTGTGTTTCCTGGCTTCTGGCTCCACAGTGGTGTCCAGCAGTACTTTGCATTCACCTTCCATTGCTGTTGAATGAGTTGTCTCCATCACTTTAAGTCAAGCTGAGCTCTTAGCCTCGGTGAGAGCTTTTCTTTCTTCTGCTGCCGCTCTGGTTTGTTGACTGATACTCAGCGACCGGCTCTTTTAAAAAACTGTTTCCTCCCTGGGGGGGGAAACTCCACTGATGTCATCATTTGTTGAGGGATCTGATGAGGAAGAGAGAGACCCAGAGCTTAGGAGGATCTTACACACCACACACTCCCACACATGTGGCATCTTTATGACTGTGTAATCCCATGCCTGTGCAGAAACCCCTTTTACACCTCAGTCCACGCACATACACAGCCTACAGATACTCACACACATCACACAGAGATGCACACATGCTCTCAAACACACATATACTCACATTCTGCTGTACACCTGCATACTAAAAAAAAAAATAAAAAACTACAGAAAATCCACAAAACATACCTGATCCTACATTTAGAATAAAAAAAACTCGCACATTTTAGCCACATCGCTTCAAAATGTTGAGTGTGTGACCTGTACACATTGTGGTGTACAGGTCATCTCTACATAGGACAAATATATGGAAACCATGTCAAAGTGTTGGGTAAAGCCACAAACACTCATCTGCCGTGTTTGCCAGCATTGCCAAAAACTGGTCACATTATCACTACATGATATTACACTTTGAGCCATATCTCTTTTTTTTTTTCTAAATAAAAATGAACTGCAGCTGACGTGTCATCAGTGATACCTATCGTGCATTGTGTCACTTCTCTTTTGTTTAAAAATAGACAGCTGGTTAAAGCGAGGCCCTGTACTTCTGCATGGAGAGTTTTAATGATCATGTGTAATATTTCCTGTGTATTTATGGGCATCAAAGTGATTGTGGAAAATAGAGAATCTCACCATAAGAGGCCATTTAGTAGCTGTTCCGGAGCCTTCAGTCTCATCATACGCTCCTCATTAGAAAGTGGTCTTTGCCCAGTTGTCATGGAAATGTAAATAGGGAGGTCAATAGGCCAGCAGGTGTATTAAATTGGAAACTTTAGATGTGACCAAAAACTGATTACCTGGAACTAAATAATTTCCATAAACATTCAGATCAATATGTTGTCAATGACAACATCACAGGAGCGACCATAACTAGCAATAACAACTGAGAGAATAAGAATGAGCGTGGCTGTTTCGTATCCATTAGCAGACAGGATTGTGAGGACTGTGTGCAGATGAGTTAGTCAGAAATAGACTCTGGTCAGTGAAGATCAGCACTCAGCTTGAAGTGAAAAGTCGAAGTCAGACTGAGATGGCTGCAAAGTTGAAAAATGAGGATGTGTAACCTAACTGGGGCCTGACATCATCACAGGTAAAACCCCCTCATACATTTGCTGCCACAGCAGTAAACTGCAAACAAGCCCCAGGTTATGTCAGACTCCAAACTTTCAGATTGTGCAAGAGAGAGTATAAAGAAAACATTTAAAGCTGTTTCCAAAGATCACTTTCTGTTTGAAGTTGGGCTGACTTGTGGATGATGCAAACAAACTAAAAGTTTGTATCCCTTTTCGGTTTCATGTGGATAACAAAGATAGCAAATGATAATCGCCTGATGGCGGACGTCCTGAGATTTGGATCAGCACCAAAGTCTGATCTGTGGCTTCTCAGCCCCACGCCTACCTGTCAACACATTTCATGGTCAGACACTCAGATATTTTTTCTATCCCACAACAAGGCAGAAAACTGAAGGGATTGATTTTGAGGGATTTATTAGAAGAAAACTTCAATTCAATTGAATTCAATTTAATTTTATTTATATAGCGCCTTCCACAATCAAATTGTCTCAAAGCGCTTCACAGAGACCCAGAGCCTGACCCCAGAG